>JAGJTL010005742.1:2195337-2209375 GCA_022063505.1 Calosoma granatense | reverse complement strand
TTCTCAAATTAATTCACTGATAATTTCATTGTTATTATATCAATACACGTTATCTCCTGTACAGTATGTGTGTATGTGTATGTACACATATGTGTATTTCATACATACTGTGTATTCACCCGCACACATTGCTAACTGGGCGTCGAACCACAGGGGCAAGATTATTAAAAAAACCCGCACATATACACATTTTACGGGTACAAACGAAACGTTGGTCGATCAATAAATTAGTAGCGATTAGCCTAGCTGTTTACACATGTCATGTAGATACAACACGTGAAACCCGGGCCATTATGATATTACGTAGGTGTGCCGGTGTCCCGAGCGTCTGTTTGCGGAACAGGCGACACTACACTACCATTGGAAGAGGGGCATGGGTGAAGTACAGGACGAAGGGGGATGGGTATAGTGTTGAATATATCGTATGTAAACATCTGCCCGACCCCCTGAATGACACACACACCGAGCCATGACAATTGTGATCGATGGAAGCGATATATACACACTCACTATATACGTTTGTTTTTAATCGTTTTTATTCTGTTTTCCTAAAGAATTTTAAGGGAACAGAAAATAGTATACTACGTACTAAACCTGAAACGATTCTTGACTTAATTAATTACACATCATTTCCAATTCTGACAAAACTAGCGATGATAAATTAAATTGAAATCGATAGAAAGTTATTTGATTTATATATTATTAATATACACTTATGAAGTGTGCTATAAAATAAAGAATAAACATTCATATGAAAGTATTCCTGACATTACTTGGCACAGATTGACAATAGAGTTTGTTTGTTGTTTATTTGTAGTGGAAATTAATTGCCGTTAGGTAAATAATAAAATGATTCTACAGTATAATTTATTTTACAAATGGTACACTCTGTGTATTTCTATACGGTATTGTACAGCTACGTATAATGTCCTATCGTACAACTAATTGTATTCAATTTGATAAAGTATTTGGCAAGCGTTCGGCACTTAATGACAGGTTCTGTTTCAATCAGGGTTTTTCACTTTTAAGTTTCCAGCAATTTCCGCACCGCTTTTAATAGATGGCAGGTCGTTCGTTTCACTCTCAAAACATTTAATTCTCATTCGGAAATAATTATTTTACGAGTTCACGGTAATTTCGCACTGTCCATGCGCGTATTTGCGTAAATGTTAATTACAACTGTACTATTCGCACGTTTCCGATGCGCCGCAAACATGGAATTATTACTTCCCGTTGCTGTAGCAGAAGCTAATTGTTGGCGTAACCGTAATTACACAGTCGGCCAAATGAGACGGAAAAAGTCAACAACGCTAGATCAGCACGCACTACATACACGGTACAACCATACTCAACGACTGGTTGCGGTAGCTCTCTCATGCAATAACCGCAGATATACTGGTCAACCAGTACCTATGCATACCAGCCAGTGACCACTGTAGTGCGTACCAATGTACAATATTATACTACATCATTATACAAATCATTCAAACAAAATCTACTTTCATTCCTTTAGACAAGATTATAGCCCGAAACAAGACCTTATATTCTTTAAAAATGTCTCCGTGAATTAGTAATATTTATTTTCTGTTCGTAAGGTAGAAATGGATTTTGCGCTGCCACCAATATTCATGTCGGTACTAAGGTAAAATAAAGCACTCAAGCTTTATAAGAGAGAGATATTAGGTTTATCCTATAATATTGCAAGCTTGAAAGCTATATGGATTTTAGGGCAACGAGAGATCGTCAGCGTTTTATGAGCGTAGCTTTTATTTAAAAATGTTAAAAGCTACAGTTATGAAGCTGATATATTTCACTTGTATGTTTTACTGTTAGAAATTCAATGTATGCACAGACACATTCTTAGTAATATAAACATATAAGTACATATTAGAAATATTAAATGTTACTTTCTGCATATGTGGAAATATATAAACTGTTATATAAATCTTTCGCAGACCAAATAGTAAATGGTATTTTATCACGTGTGTTGTAGTATTAGTATATTCTATTATCTCGTTCTTTTCGTTTGATAATTGTATATAAAGCAATGTTGCGTTCGCTTTTTATTGTTCACGAATCTGTAAAGTGAATCGCCCTCATGTAAGTTTTACGTTGGACTGTACAAGCATGGCGTATATACATTCGCAAACAGGGAACACATACCGATAAAGCAGGTGTACAAATATTGCAAGAGAACGTTACTTTTTTTCATTCGCAAACTGTGAGTGTTTCCACTGATCTGCCCGCCACAGGGAACACAGTTGTACAGGACTGTAACTAGGAGTCTATATTTAAATGTATACATAACTACTAATACCTACATAATAGTGCATAATAATACCTTCATAATCACGACAAATATACATTTTCTTTATTCTCATATTTGAAACGGAAAATAATATGTATATATGGAGTTGAGTAATGTTCGTTCTATTTGTACTGATCATAATGTTTGATAGTTTGTGACAGTTAAAAATAAAACTACTACTATCAATTTAATTTCATTCCATTGTTTACACTGCGTCATGCCAATGAAGAGAACCCCCGCTGAAATCAGCTGTGTCACCCCTAAGCTCGGCACTGCAGGGTATATAGACGATCAGGCCCCCGTGTTATATATCGGAGCTGGGCTATGGTGGAATGGGTTGTACGGAGTAATGTCGATGTACTATATATAGGTGCCAGTACTGAATGTGGATGTCGTGTGTTGATTTTTCGACGGTGGAGAATATCCAGGAGCGATTGAAAACGTATAAATTGCAATTAGCGGTCTGTCCTGGTCGCAGGGAGGACAGACGGAGGTTCTTTCGGTGATCAGACGAATACCGGCTACAAATCTGCATTAGCGCAGTATTACACTCCGGACTCCTATTTCCCGGTAGAACTGACAGACGTCGTACCCAACACACACTCTATATATGTATGTATGTACGAAGAATGAAAGTACGCACCCAGAATACATATTAGCGTACAGAAAGTTTCCGTGAAACGTAGTGAAATTAGCAATGTATTCATAGTCAAATATGGAGAGGACATCAACATTTGTACAAAAAACAATATTCTAAATAGAGAAACAGACACTCATGTTTCATTTCAAGATTTTTTGGATAAATATTAGTAATATATGAGATTCAACTGTTGGAAAATTGGCAATGAATCAAAAATTATCTTTTAGATCGGGATAAATTACTTAATTTAAACATTTCAAATGACAATATAAAAATCATAAATTGTGTAAACCTGGAAAAAGTGTAGACCAAATAGAGTTTCTATAGATTAAAAGTATCAACGAGTAGTTTTTACTGAATATGTCATAATATTTTGATAACTGCAGAATGTGTTTTGCTACTGGAAAACATTGCACAATACTTTTAGCCACATATCAATTTAAAAATCTCGACAAGTCAATATAGCGTACAAACCAATCATATGGTTAAATTAATTTGAATGTCAGGTAAACACGTGTTACGTGTTACCCTTCGGAATCACGGTATGCCCGTGTAAGTAATACAAACAAAAGAAATCAACCAGCAAAAATCCCGAAAACAAAACATGTTCAATATTTGCGTTCATTCGCGTGACCGAATATGGAGGTTTTTATTTTTACGGGTGTACAGAAGAGCGGTGTGTATATTTAAGGGATACGACACAGACGGCACCTAGGCGATGTTTGTGTATCGCGCCAATCGATCGGCCTCGAGGGAAATCACTAAACAGGATGAGACGACGAGTAGATACCCCCGTCGGCCGATACTTTTACCCCTGTATCGGCGCCCCTGGAACCTCTCTACAATTGTCCTATGTCGTCGTGGTCTGTCTATGAGCATCCCGCTGACGATTGCGGACAACTTTTCAGTCATTTGAGAGATGGGCTTCGATTTGGAAGATGAACACTGCCGCTACAACAGCTGTTTAAGATTCGGTCAAAATTTGAGTGGATCTCCTGGATTAATTTGCAAAGGGAGCGCGGGACAGCGCCAATAGAAATGCAATGCAACCAGAGGGATAAAGAAATCAGTACATGGGATAAGGGACACTCAATTTATTTGTACCACTCTATAATTTCTTCCAAATATTAATAACTAGTATTCCATAGCCAAATATGCAAAAATTATACACTGATCGGTCACTGTTTGCACAGTTGGGAAATTTGAAAGATACTTCATCGACTAGGCTACAGGGTGTTGTTTTGTTTTTCAACAATCCTATAAATACTTACATTACAAAAAACTTAAACAATAAACGATTATAGTTAGTGAATATATACCTGTGTATGTCGAACAATGTTATATGTGTTTGGTTATTTTTAGTCCTAGTTGAGTAATGTGGAAATACGACTTGATATAATCCATTGTCACAGAAGAAGTATAGAATGTAGGTGTGATGTAAGATCAGTGTACACAGAGTGTTTAACTCATTTTGCAGAGTGCTGTGAAAACGGCAAGTGTTTTGACCATGTCTGTTCACTTGTTCGGCGAGCCGGATGACATCTGTCCTGATTGTGCATCGGCGATAAAGGGCCTTTCCAGATAACGACGGTGAATCCAATCGTAATGGACGGGAGAAACCGCATGTGCTTATCTGTGTCACGTTGTTTTCTACACTGTCCAAGTCGGTTTTATCAACACACAATGACAGACAAAAAATGCACAACACAACAGCAGAGATGAACGAGAATATTTGTTCTGTTCGTTATCGAGAGAATCATGTCGCTAACATACAAATGTCACAATGAACTGGGGTGGCATATAGGGCGGGACATATGGTACGAAATAGTAAGAGTAATATGTAAAATCGTATTTGTTATTCTGACAATTCTTATAACAGACATACATGCATTCATATTAACTAAATCAAATGTATTTTACAATATTCATATTCTTGTTTCTTTATACTTTTACTCAAAGGTAAAAAATTATTTAGTATGAGAGTAATTTTACGTGAAACGTATGAAATATTTATCGCTTTCGGAGCTGCAGGAGATACGCTGATATAACTGGTACAACAGTGGCAAATATCTTTATATCTCCATTGAGTAGCTGTACAGCGGCAAGTGAATTGTGACCGCGCGAGCAACATATCGCGAACTTTAGTTATTTTATCACAGTAAATCCGCTCGGTTGTTATTTCAAATGCACAATAGCACTGCCAAATTGTTATGACATGATCCGGATCTTCAAACTGGAGTTACGTTTCCGGAGCGACGTAGTATTCGTGTTACATCACAAAACACGAGTCACTGTTCGTTGTCTGTCTTCCACCAGTTGAAGCTTTATATTCTCTTTGTCATTCCTGCTGTTACACGCTCCCTATCCATTTCCAATATTATAATTGTACACGTTTCGTTAATATTTACGGGGTTTTCATATTTTATAACCAATGACAATTCAATAATTATCGTCAAGAATGAATAGCTGCGTCATTTCATTTAAAAATCAATCATTAAATAATAATAGTTTTATCTAATTAACCATTCTATACAACAATGCTGCGTATTTTACACCGAATAAAATAAAATCTAGAACGTGTATACCTTTTTTTTTAATTGGTAACAAGGTTTATTCTTCAGGATTCCGACGTAGCTACTACGAAAAATTGTAGAAACAAAACATAAAATAAATACGTTTCATAATCAGAGTAGAATTAAGGGGGAAATGTAATGTTTTAGTTTGTTTTTCAATATCTAATTTAGTGTAATTTTATGCTGTAAATATTCGATATAGAAAATGTAATACATATAAGAAAATGTTTTATTTATATTTTCATGTTGTATACGAGTTTTGTTAGGTATTTTTTATGTTTAGTGTACATATGGGCTAGTACGGACTTGTTTGTTGGCTTGTCCGACGACAACGTAATCTGTGATCCTACAGGTACGGTGGTGATCCTGACATGACTTACAGCTAGCTCCGTGACCAGTTCACTGTCAGTTCGCGGCATCCAGATTTCTCGCTCATGTAGCCCCGCTTTGTGCTCATCCAGGTGATTTTACTTATTTATTCACTAATAGTTAATTATACAGAATGAAGTGTTATGATGTCAAGATTAACTCTTGAAAGCGCTTTGATGTTTGTTGTTCGTCGTTATTTTCGAACGGCCCCATATAATCATGTATCGCGCAAACACGCCGGCATTTTTGGTTGGCCTGTTTGTTCCTGTTATTTATATTTAAAAAAATCCTTATTCTCTTTGTTACGCAGCATGAATATTTTTGCTGCGCATTTCAGTCGGTTAATGGGATGACGGTAAAAGATTCACAAAATATCTCGTAGCATTTCTCATTATATAAAGCAGCAAAAACCTTAATGAAAATCTTACGCAACACAGCTATCAATATAATTAGTAGGTAATAATGAAAGTGTCACTTGTTAACAGGCTGCGACAGGCATATTTCTACTGACACAATATTAATTGCATGACCGAGTTTTACAAGATCATTGAGAAAAAAAAAGAGTTAAGTGTATGAAAATGACGTGCGGCGTCCGCGTGGCTAGTGGTTAGGGGTGAGGGGGGGGAGTGAAGGTAAGTTATGCACGGCGTCTGTGCTTGAAACAGATTTTCTGAAATATTATTAAATCGAGGCGTTTCAAGTTGATTATTATCAACGTCACTTGTGCACAATGAGAATGTTTCTGACATTGTTGTCGATTAAGCGCGCTCGACCGTGCTCGCTGTTGTGACAAGCGTACATTGATTATGTATTGAAATTTTCTATCATTCTCGAAACATTTTCCTATGCCTGTACAACAGCATGAAATTATCGTGTGACTAGACACAGTTGCCTGCTGTTAATCTGTCTATTATATGTATACTATCCACTATCCAAATCGATAACTCGACGCAATTCAAGATTATTTCCCAACGTGTAACATCTTATAATGGAAATTAATGAAAACTGATATAACTCAGATGTTTGTCTATTTACGTTTTATATAATAAAATATGTATTTCATCTGTTATTGCAACTATTGAGTAATATAATATAATATATTTTTAGACTCTTTCAATATCTAAGTAACTCCAGTTTCAATCTATATTATAAGGTATAAGGTACGCAAGCAAACAAAAACACATTTTCATTAATCCTCGATGTAACCATATACCATACAGGGTATCTACTCAACTATATTATACACAGTGCAATATTACATTTCATTCACTTTAGGCATCTCAAGGACGTACCTGAACACACTAACCGCCGGAGCAAGCTCCGGAACATTTAGAACAAAGCTTGTCATATTCCCGCCACCTTCATACATACCGTCACTATAGTTACAGACATACATCACTGCTGTTGTTGTTTCATGAAAGAAATCTAACAGAATCATGATGAATCATGTGACAGAATAATAAACCAATAACACTTTCATCTCTTATACTTCTATAAAGTATTACTTCTAACTTAGTAAACTTATTTCAGTATTTTAACAGTAAAATTATTATGGTTTCAATGACATCAAATTATGTGTTATAAAATGTCAGTTAAGAGCATGTTTTTACAAAGTCCTTTCTCTCAGAGCGTCCTAAAACCAAAGAGAGACCAGCGTCCTATGAAAATCCTATCAACGTCCATTTGTTGTAAAATCTTTTCGGGACATGAAACAAGCGTTGGGTCACGTCAGTCATAAAAGCGTACGCGGTAACCGGGGTAGTAAATACCTTTATATCATCGAACCATATCTGTTCATAAACATTTACTTAAAACAAACACTATTACTTTCCATTAGTTTATATAGTGGGCGGAGTGGGCGGAGTGGGCAGAGAGGAGGAGGCGGATTGTGTTTGATAATACAGTAGCGTGGAACAGTGGGAGGGAGAGAGAGATTTGGTCCTGCAATGGCCAGCCTTATTATTACCTATAAAGTGACCAACATTGAATCGATACAGCAAAGACCCCCTGTTGTTTCGCGATTATTACAATCTAGTCTGGTATTACAGCGTGCAGCCGGCATACATAATTACCGACAGAACTGTCAAACGAACATACGGACATACTGTACTGTACTGTACTGTACTGAGAGTGAATGAGCTGGAGTAGAGAGAATAGGAAGAAGAACAAGCTACAAGGCTAAAAGTTCAGTCAGTTCTTGTGACGCTGCTGAAGGCAGACATGTTGACGACGTGAGAATTAAAGATGCGGTTTTGTTTAACGGAATACGTAATCGGGCCTCGCGCGGCAATTAACGTTTGAGTGACAGCCGCTGACGCCACCGCGACGCGTTTAGCGGCGTCGTTCAACGGCGGTTACGGCGACGCCAGTCCACGTTCACTCCAGGTCCATGTTTCACTCACTTACTCACGTTATAGTTGCCTGGCTGGTTGATGGTTCTGTGTAACTACATAGTAACCAATGTGCAAAGTGTCAAGCTTTGTTTACTCAAGTCACTGATGAAAATTAACAAAATTCTGAAAACCAGAATGGTTTTAATATGAAATCTTGAAATTTGAGCATCATTAATCTATAACAATATTAATTAGTAGCAGATAGCATACAAAAAATTAAACCAAGTCGATTCTAAGGATGTATTACATTATTTCTGTGAAAAATATAATTAACAATGATGTTTCTTCGAAGAGAATAAAATGAAATAAATCTGAATATATGGATGTTCATATTATTTATGAATAATTTAGTAAGATTTCATGATTTGGTGTTAATTTTCACCACTGAATAAGTGTATCAGTATAATATAATATGAACGAGTGGCTCGCATTCACCCGTCAACTAACTTCATTGCTCTATAAATTTGATTATAATTAACAGGTAGTAATAATTATTAAGTCCATTCACTATCATGTAATTAATCATGTTTGATAATTAATTCTATGTGACATATTATTGTCAGCACGCAATCCGTAATGTTACAATGCTGCATATGATATGTAATCATACGAAATGTAATAATAACCTGCTGTATGGCCAGTACATATGTCCTTATACGCATCACATCATATACGATACGTTATGTATCTACACATAACACTCCTAACATTTAATATATTATACAAGATATGTGGATCTCAAGTATGTACATGAGCACTTACATTAAAAGCATGCAAAAAATGTAAATTTACTGACCTTTCAGCATCGTCATTACCTCTTCCATGTCCGGAAACTGCAACAGAATTTCTAAATGAATAATTAATATAAATGACAGAAAATAACTGATATTACAATAGTTCATATTCAATACATACATACATTAATAATTCATAAGGCCCATTCACACATGAGCACTGACCATTTATTAATGAAAACATGTATTTCCGAAATGGAAATCTTGTATGACGACACTAGCACAGTTTAAACTGTTGTTGTTTTATCAAATGAAAACATACACTGTATATTTGACGGGGAGTTTATTTGTATTATCAGATTTACGTTGGACATAAAAGGTGAATTCTTATATAAAAAAAAATCTTGGAAAATCAGAATCAAAACAGCATAAAGAAATTCAAGTAACGACGACACGAAATTCTTACGACATCGTGTGCCACTCTGATTCATATGTTTCCTTTTCATATGCAAGTATGCTAACAATTTTATATTTCTCGGATTACTCTATTCATAAAAGATTCTTTGAAATGTGTGTCCGACTGCAGATCAAAGACGACAGGCAACAGTTGATATATAGTCCGTCTCTATATACTATATGATACTGTATGTATGTATGTATCATACATACATACAGAACTGTATATTGGAGGACGCACAAAAATACGTACGTATGTACGAAGGATACTAGTTGCTATTGGTGAAATATCGGAATATAACAACAACCACATCAACTTGTATACTGAAACCTTTGTATGCATAAGAAAAACGAATGTTCATGTTTAGGTGTTATTGGAGTATGTTCGATTGTAATATTCGCCAAGATGAATCTAGGTCGAACGAATTGTTTTTAAAAAAGAAATAAAAGACATAGTTACTTCATATACATGTTAATATTATATCTATGATTGAGAGATGTTATTCTTATTTATAAGTAGAGTGTATAATTATATTTGAAATATGTTAACAATGTCATTAATCAGTAAAATTGTACAAGTGTGAGCATGTACGTATTATGTGCTGAAAGCAAGTAGTTAGTTATATTAATAACAAGGCAAGTCAAGGATGCTCCTCCTGTGCCAATTACAAGCGTAAGAACACAAATAATAGCCGCTCGAATAAGAATTTGTAGCTACTTGTTCCACACTTGTTATTAACGATATATTTAGGGAGCCTCGTTTATAATAACGCAAATCACATGAAAATATGACCCCGTGTTTTTCAGGAGCAATGATTTCATTAGTAACTAAAAGACATGAAGATGAATACGTTTGTTAATTCATTCATTTGTGCATTCGGTAAATATGAGATGCTTTTTTTCTTTTACTTTCTAGTTAGCATAGATAATTTAATAAGTATATGTAGTTCATAATTTATGAATGAACAAAAATTTATTCACCATCATCCAGTAATATCATTTAATTAACAAGTGAATCTATATCTATTTATATGAGTAGTTACTAAATGAGGAAAGGGTATTAACGAGAATATTACTAGAGTATCAACATATGGTAGAGAATATTTACAAATTGGCATCGTTTTATTATTATGAAAGATCCACCGTTATCGTTGACATCAACAAAAAGCTTCAAATTGCCAAGCGAACACTGAAAAGTACTTGTAAAAATCGCTTTGAGAAACACGACGGGCATCAGTTCATTTCAGATGAAGAAGAAGAAATACAATCTGTGGAGTAGTATACTAACTTATGGGCGGCGGTAGGTAAGCAGGCCAGAGTGAGACACAGATATCACAGTTGATTATGGGCCGGAGAGAAATGCAGATAGCAAACAGACGTTCCAAGGGGGTGGTGGCATAATTGGAGGGGAATATTGTTCGCGATATGAAGAGCATAGCATACGTGTCAGCGGTGGGGATGATTGATATTTTTGGGGTAACTGGGTGGGGGGGTGTCTATTGAAATAAGAGTGGGGGGATGTGACATGCGCGTTACGTAATCCTGGGGTGTGGCGATACGAACCGACGAAGCAACAGTCCACTCCCGGACGCGTCGGAGATTCGACGGCGTCGTTCCAGCTCGAAAAACACTTCCGTCCGCCGCTCCAGACCACGACGACTACCGACTCCGGGACGTCCCGCCAGAAGCATTCCGGCCGGCGTAGCCAACTTCAACTCCGGAATAAACGCACATCTCACTACACCGCACTCGACACCAGCTGCTGCTACTGTTGTGGTATTTTGAATTTTTGGATAAATGTTTATCGGTGGTAGTTTTGCGACAGTCTGTCTCTTACCGACGGCGCAATTTTTTTTTAAGTTTCAAAGTACGACGCGACGTAGTTATTGCTTATTGTGTGATTTAACAATTGCGGTACTAGTTATTCATTAAATTTTAAATTGAATGTTTCGTTCCTTGGTGCTTCTCGTAACATTTATTAGATTAGAAGTTAAGTTTCAAATTTAGCGAAGAAATTTAAATAATCTAATTTCTATTTAGGAAATACAGTAAAAGTATAGTAAATAAATTTCTATTAACTAATTTTATTACATAACTTTATTTGCCTGGGATCTATTTTTGTAAAGTGAGTATTTTAAAATTAAATATTTCATGTTATATTAAATATTAATATTTATTCATTTTATCGTGCAAATAATTACACGCATCGTATACAATTTTATTTGTACGTTTCAGTTACTGTGCTAAATTTTGTTTTCATTAAATGATTCATAACATTTATTTACGAATACACATTAAATGGTTTGTTGTCATGTTTTTGAAATATTGGTTGTTTCCAAAATAAATTATTTCATGTAATTAAAAAAAAAGGTCAATGGAATATCTGACACACATTGATAAATATCGTTAAAGTCGAAATTAATATGTCTGTAGGAACCTAATAAGGCTAAACTGATAAGGCACCTTAGTTAAAATACAAATAATTGACTATCCATCATAAATATATGAAATTGAATAGACTCCGGTGAGTTTAATTCGAATTTATCAAACATACGGCAATATTAAACACATAAACTTCCGTTATCGTTCATTTATCTACCGCTCGATCTACCCTCCGAGTGAGTCGTGCGCCTCACTTCACGTTATTGAATGTCTGTGTTTAACTTCACACCGTTATCGTGTCAATATAACCAATAAAACATATGGCCAGGGCGTAGTATTTAACAATATTATTCAACACCAGCATGTAAAGCGTGTCACTCACGGATTCGGCAGATGTTTCCGATGATAACAGTTCAAAGATAGTGGCGAAATATGGTGACAAAGAGTAAATGGGCGCGTGCGGGGCCTGGAAGTTGGTACACCTGCTTGCTTGGCTGGGCAGGGACTTTCCCTGTATGCGGGTGATTTGAGATATCTTAGCGCGTGGCTTACAGAACTAGAGGTACAACGCGACAAGCAAACGCAAAAGACAGACAGAGAACGAGATAGACTGTCGCACAATATTCACCGTTCAAAATTGATGTAACGTAAAACGAAATAAACTCGATATTGAAGAAGCAAGACGGGCCGAGAGGAATCTACGAAATTGGTAAGTTATTTGTTTTATAAATGGAGAATGTGAACATTTTTCATCATATAGAACTTGTTTTCAATGTTAATAATTTATTATTCATTGAAATGGTCACACGAAATACATTGATAAATGGCAAGATAATTGAAATACATACATGCATGTAGATAAATATAGGAAGCATATTGTTATAATAGCTACAATCACGGTGAATTGATTAAATTTGTCAGAAAATTGATTCTGTGTATATATAGAATCAAATCATTTCGGTATCTTAAACTATATTTGCAGTACGATATTTCGATTGCTGCAAATATTATTAACATTTACTAGAATGGTTTTTATATGTTCAATTAAATTACGAATATTTACATTTATTTTTTTTTTCGCTTCATAAATTGTGAGAAATTAATTTAACTTCACTTTTTATCGCATGTACTGGCGTTTATGTATTACATTAAAATAATTTATAAAGCAACAGTAGTAGTAAATTTATCTACTTAATTTTAATACATCAGATACTGCTAAGAATTCATTATTTCAATATAAGAAAGTCACAGATCCAACATTAGATATTTCTTATTACTACTATTAATCTATTTTTCAAATGTGATTGTATTTTAAAACAGTAACATTTCTATATACCTGTTTGAAGTAATATTTACTCGGGAACATTCAATCTTTCCACGTCTATAAAGAATTGTATTTAAATTAAGAATCTGAGAAGTTTTATATCAATGTCCAGACACAACTAATACTCGTACCAGTTAGAGAACGGAGTAATACGAAATTCGACAGAATCGTGTAGAACGATTTTATTGAAAAACCGTGAAATCGTAGTGGCAACAAAAACGTGTATCAGAAACAACTGTTACGTATTCAAACAAAACACAATATACTGTGCACCAAACAAACAGCGGAATGTCGAAATGTGTAAATGTGTTAGTGATGTTTGTTCGACTATACATACTCATATACATGCATATATATATATGTGTGTGTGTGTAGTTCGCATTCGTTCGATTTGAAAATCAAATCTCGGAAATGTCGAGAGTTGCTGAACAGTTCAGACGTTTGCTTGTTGCCGAAACCAGCGGCGGGCCCTCGCCAGTTGAATAAATATTCAATGAAATGTTGAGTTCAGTATTGATAGTGATATATTACATCTAGTGCGTCTGATAAATTTACGTAACAGTCTTGCAGCTGCTTTTTCATCTAATGCAAATACACTTTTTTATAAATAGATTCCATTTTTTCTGATAAACAGTACGAGTACGAGATGAAATTGGAAAGTAGATTTTAAAATAACAATATTTTCACCTCAATCACCTACTTGTATAAATATCTCTTATAAAAGTATTAAATTCTTACCGGTACATTTGTCAGTAATGCAATTTTGAACTTTTATGTCGGAATATATCGACCTACTTTCTTGTAACATCTGCCCCCCAACTGGAAATACCCGACCCCGAAATCGTATATACATACATAT
>JAGJTL010005742.1:2169424-2193225 GCA_022063505.1 Calosoma granatense | reverse complement strand
CAAGCGATGCCGTCAAGTCACTTCCGGTTTGACTTTTGCGTGATTAGACATTAAAGAGTAGCAGATCATTGAATTGTACGCGAGGCATCATGGCAGACGTGATCCAATATCACAACGTGCACGATGATGCTAGGCTGTGTTATTATTGGATAAAAACAGCGAAGCACGCAGCCGTACTTACAGTATAAAGATCCTTGCTTTATAGAGTAACACGTGAGTGTTCTTTTCAGCAAACAGGATGTAACTAGAAAATAAAAGTCCAAATTTGTCCTAGTACGTATATTCCTTATGTTGAACTATGTATACAAGTATAGTAGAAATAAATATTGAAATAAGCATACTGAAATACTATTTGATTTATATCAAATAACTGTGCTGCTGTATATTGAATTATTAAAACGACAACACTTGGTTTAGGTGCGTGTCCAAAAATTCAACTACCAAATTTAATATTGTAAATATCCAAATAGCCCGGTTTTACGTTCGAAAAGATTTATTATGTTACGGCGTCCGTAACACGATATATACGTTTTTATTCTTTTTAGACGCCGGTAACTGCATGTCTCTTATCGGAAAGCAATAAACATGAGGTTTTCACGCCAAATTTGATGCGAACTATATAAATGGATGATTCGCTTCCGACAATTTACCGAAACGGCAGTTTCCGTCTCGCATTCGATATTGTATTGTAGTAAATTACTTGAAGAATGATCAGTGATATTCAATTAATTTCACGAATCCCTGTTTTACGATTGAACTCAGGTATTTCTGTTTATTGTTTCGAATTGTGTTGACTTGTTTATTATTATTTCAAAATATTATCAGCTTACAAAAATTCAATGAATCATTAGAATTGTTTAGTAAAAAATACTTTGAAAATAATATTTTATGATTTTAGTACAAATATGTAGTAGTTAAAACTACGTGTCCCATTGCGTCAATTTCCCAACAACAACATACAGAGACAGAGTTCGCGCGCATTTGATAATAACCTCTAAGCGTGAAGCGAAGTGCCAATAATGAAACGCAAATTATATCCATTAGATGATGCACTATCCGCGGCGTTCCTTCATGTTCCCTCTGGGCCCTCTCTAACCTCTGGCTGACTGGAGGCATCCCAGGCTGGGTCCTATTTAGCACGATGCTATGTATGCGTGTATGTGTGTGCGCAGCCGCGTGTATACTTGTGCACCCGGTATATGCATTGTACAGTTGCAGACATCCAGGATAATAAGCTTAACCGAACCGAACTATGGAGCTAATGAACGATAGCAGATCCGACCATATGTACAGTGGATGTGTTCCGTACAAGGATACCAGGATGATAAACACACTGGTCGATTAACAAAGACTGATTAATTGATTCACGAGGCAGGATATTTAAATCAAAGCTCGCGTGTACAGGTATATATTAATTATGGCCGCATACGGATTATCTGTATGTAGTGTTTTAGTATTGACCGACTATTATGTGCGTTATTAGTGATGATATGTGACGTACCACACGTTATATAACACTACACATATGTGTACATACCCGTGCCGAAACAAAGAGATCACGACATTCTCAAATATATATGGTCAGCACAATAATTCCAAGTATTGTTCTCTAGCGAACAAAATCCTACTAATAAATAACTGGTTAAATAATAAAACAACTGACTGTTGAATGTGAATGATCAATATTATTTGTACGAATTGAGTATTTCATTTGCTTGTAACTATATAATGAATAGCACTACACTTGTGTGTCAGTGGCTAATGTTAACAGGAGTTACATTTCCATAGGGATAATTAGAGGAAATTAGTGTTGGATATAGAGATTCCTCATATGAAGCTAGTGAGCTGAAGGATCGACAGATAGTAATGTGATGCGTGCACGTGTACATATGTATGTATGTATGTGTATGTACTGTAGCTACTATCTATTTATATATGTATGTATACGTATGTATAACGCTGCAGGTAAAATTGTTAGTCCACTCGTGATAATTAATGGCTCAAAATTATTACTAATATCACATGTTGCTTGCTTGCATATGTAAGCGATTATATTAAAACGACATTGATCCGATTCATTGGACAGAATTTCAATTAATGTTCATAAATTATGCATTAATTTAGTTACGTGTGTTAACAAAATCACTGTAAACCACTAAATAATGTTTATTTTATAAGGGGACCATATGTCCACAGTACAGATACATTAATTATTCTATTACACAGTACTCTATATGTATGTACGTGCAGTTGTGTTTTTAGGTTTTAGTTATACTGAATTTGATAGTTTCGTTCGGGGATTCATTGTCGAAGGTTTTGTTTTCAATTACAATACGCAGCCTCCTGGAATGTTCAAATATACCTGTAAATAGAAATCAGTACGAATACATGAATAAAACTATGCAATATCCGTTGTATATTTATCATATAATATTCACCAATTATATGTATATTATTTAAATTTCCGGCCGGAACAGATATTAAAAGCTAATAAAATTTAATCAAACATTGTTTCGAATATTATACGTACAATTAAATTGCCAATACGCAAATAGTTTAGAATTTTTGTAAATGAATATTAATTATAATTAACTAAATATGCCAGCTATGAAAAATCATATGTTCCGATATATGTATGTAGAGAGAAATATGCAAACGTTGCGAAAATTAGATGTTATAATATACATATAATTATGTATTATACATTTTCTCTGTTTCATAATTCAGCTGTTTCGGTCGTGGAACATTTATCTGACAGATACATTGTATTATACATATATTTAGTGAATTGAAAAACGTAGGTACCTGAAATATCTAATTATATATACGTAGCTATATGTCAGTTTTACTCTGTCGGTGTTGCACGGATAATGAAATATTTTACAGTTTCTTCAAAACTAATAAATGTATCTGTTTCGTTTTCAGTCTGGCATGAAAAGCACGGAGCACATTAAAACGTTAATTAAATAGTTTATTTCGCGTTACAATTAGACATATAAAAAAGTTTCATTAAAGTCGCCAGAAAATACGAATTCAAAATAGAAGTTTTCGTTGCATAGTATAAACCACAATTTGTAATTTGTAACTGTCTGTTAGGTGTAGGATATACAGGATAATTCTATCATTAATAATATATTATTTTTGATTATTTATTTTCTTTATCTTTATAAAGATACACTTATTTGAACGAACAAAGTATTTGGGTATTAACCGTAAGACAATTTAAAGTTTTAAGTTTGACGTTAATTTTCAACGTAAGCAAAGTATTTTGTTTTAAGCTTAAACTAAACTAAGAGCTTAAAACTGATGCCATGATATTGAAACTGAAACTTCAAAAAGCTAAATCGCAAATATATTTATTATAAAATTTGCGCAATTATACAATCTCAGAAGTGAAGATAATATTAAAAAAAATTGATGAAATAAAACTGGACGGTAATTAATTTATCTGTTCATACATTTTATAAAAAAAATATTGAAATTATCTAATCATATAGTTTTTCTAAAAAAGTTACCTGTGGCAATAATAATTAGTTCCAATTATGAAAGTACTCGGACAATAACAATATAGAAATATGATTCGCAACGTCTGAGAATGTAATATTTTCTTTAACAGTTGGTTGATAACTATCGCCATAAAAGGCTGCAAGTGCAAGAGTATTTCAGTAAAAAGAGTGAGTGAGACAGTCCGCCAAGTGAATCTGCAGTGCATCAAGTAATTGGCAATTTAACTTATATCACAAGAAACCCTATCTGAAATTACAGTCAGCCAACACCATCCCTCGGTTTACATTAAACGAAGTTTCGTTGACATTTTTACTGGTCCACTGTGTAGCCAGTTGCAACACAACCCTGTACGTATGTACACGTGTGCATTCAAAGGCAAGATCTAATATGTACTGTGGATTATTTACAAGATTACATGGGTCCTTGCAGGATTTTACTTGCAGATTACTTTATAAAATAAGCATTATGCGTATATTTTTGTTTAGTTATACTCTAGATTTTCTACCCCATAAAACAATTTGAAACCTTTTGCGTACTATTGGTGATAACTAAATTTTAGCATATGTAAGCATACTGAAAGTCAAATTAGCGTTAAACGCAAATGATTTCGAATAATCCGAAATTGATTTTGACCATTGTGAGCAACAAACAGGAATCTATCGGCCGTGAAACAAACAAAACAACAGTACTAAATTGTTATGAACTGCATGTATGTACAAATATATATATACGTACATTGTATTTAGATTAGACTTCCTACAAAATGTTTATTCGCTAGAAATTCTGACAAACAATTTAAGTATATTGATTATCATTGGTGAATAGAACAATTTAATTATATCCATTAATTAGTTACCAATTGTTCCAGGAATATCTGTACATGTATACTATGAATTTCAACTATCTAGAATTTAGAATATGAAATAACTACAAAAAAAACACATATATCAGTTCTTGGTAATAATACAATATGTACATTTTTCACTTCAGGTTCTTCCTTATATGATAAAAGAAAATTCTGAAATCCGTAAGCCGCGTTAGGTATCGACGCTGTTACATATAATTTCGTTAAACCAATATTGAACAATTTTTGTTTTCATTAGCGTCGGGTTAGAACCGTTAGTGCAGAAATAATGGAGTTTGTTGTTGGCAAACAATTTATTTCATATGCGTAGAGGTAATACCGTGCTCGACATATATTTGCTAACGTGCGAAAAATAAACGGTAGGATTAATACACGAACGCGCACCAGTCGCACCTCTGTCGGTAAAGAGAGAAAGCTGCAATCGCGCATTCGACGTGCATGCATGCATGCATGTATATGTATGTACAAAGGTAGTACCGGTGCTTGAACGAACAACAAAGATTGCTCTCGAGTCAAGACGGCAGAGCTTGAAAGCTCTTTCGCATGGTATTTACATAATACCATTGTACACGGCTCACTTGTTAATAAGTGATTATAAGTGCACACGCGGCATGTATGTACATGTATCCATTCACTAATACATACATACATACCGGCACATGGATTTCTAAAACAATATACCTATTTGCAATACACAGTAGTCAATGTTTAGTAAATTTTATTTTATTATTAAACATTTAGCAAGCTAATGCTTTGCTAATATCATATCCGAAGTTTCTAGATTTAAATCTTATTTGTCATAGTTTGGTTAATCTACGTAATAATAACAGATTTACAAGCCAACTGCGATTAGTTTAAATTCTGATCATTTCCAGTGTTAAAGGTTATCGTAATTAATCTTGTAAATAGAATTTCAAACTATTATAACAATATCATCAACTTGATTATGATTATTCTGATGACTAATGTTATATAAATAACGTAATTCATCAAAACTGACATGTAAATAAAATATCGAAATAAATAAATTCAATTTCCAAAAGAAGAGCACAGCATCAGTACGAATACAACACAGGGGAGTCGTAATAATCAATAAAGTCGAAAAGATGATGCAAGATACAAGTCCCAGACCGATTAAAAAACTAATTCAATATACGTAAAAGCGGGAAGATCGCATTGAAGACGTTATATCCCGTAGGTGAAATAGAAATGGCACAAGACGGTAACATAAGAAAAACAATGAAATCCTATGACGACCGTTGGTTGTTCCCAACAAACCTACCACCACCACCACCAATAGCAGTAACAACAAGGAGAAGTAAAATGGTCCGTATCACGTACACACTGACCGGAATGACCACTCTCTTACCTGGAAACGATCCCCGGAGGCTCCGGAAATGACTCCGACCTGATATTGTGTACCGACATCACGTATGGATCTCCTCGTTTTGCCGTTTAAGACTTAATTGATTTGAGGGACATAGCTGCATAAAGTTGACGCGTAACAACAAGTCAGTACATGCACTAGAAGTAACTATGTTATACTAGTATCACATTCAAGATACAATATAAATGCTATTTATTCATCTGGATTTATTTATTTATTTACTATCAAATGAGACTAATTAATAATACACACAGTACTTCAATTAAATAACGAAACGACACGATTTAAATACAGATATAAACCAATTTCGGTCGGTCTTCGGTGAGATTACGCTTAGAAACTGAGCTATTAACAATTTGGAACCCATCTTGTGAATATGCGTCGTCTGGTTGAGGGACGAAACACTGCGATACAGACATTTAAATAACCGTCGCATTGAGGCAGAAAGAGGTAACTGTATTAAGTAACGTGGGCGAGGTGAATGGGCGAGGGTGTTTTAGTGTCCTGAGGAATATAAAATCCACGTAGGCGACATCTTCGTACGGACGATTGCATGCAGAGAGCCGGGACGGGACGGGAGTTAGTTTAGCTCGAATTACTACAATTGCTGCACAAGCCTACTTTTCCTGGAATTAAGCAATTTAAACCTAATGGACAGTTTTACCTTCTTCTGCCTTCCGTTTACCGACGAA
Source organism: Calosoma granatense (assembly GCA_022063505.1). Lineage (NCBI taxonomy): Eukaryota > Metazoa > Arthropoda > Insecta > Coleoptera > Carabidae > Calosoma > Calosoma granatense. The sequence continues at coordinate 2,186,774 of JAGJTL010005742.1, read as the reverse complement.
ATGCGTTGCAGACACGCGATAGTGACACGGGTATTAGGGAGCAGTGAGTTATTCGCACTTAACAGCGTACACGCTTGTTTTAAATCGTTTTTGATCGTTGCTAATTAATTAACCAACGCTCAAAGTATCTGTGCCTTTCTCTGCGCAATTAATTTCCAAATTACTTCTCAATTGACTGTATTATTTATCTGTAGTAGTAAATCAATGTTAGCTGAAGGTATACACACAAAGACCTGTATTTTTATATTTCATTTCCAATATCTTATGTTTTATTTAGTAATTTCATTATTACGGAAAAAAACAGAAACATATTTCCCTTGGTGATAAACCTGCTGATGAAGTATTGATTATATTATCACGAATATTCGGTACATGACACGGATGATTCGTGCTAATGACTTTTCCAAGCTGACCCAATATATGGGGTGTAAAATGATAATAAAAGGACGGACGGTATTTAAATGGCCAGCACGAAATCATGCACCATTGATAAAAAAAGCATCTATAGAAGACAGACACTACCTGATGGCGAACAGCGGAAGTACGGATGATGCATTTACTATTACGTGAAAAAATCTGTATTGAATATAAATTTGTCTAAAAATCCATTGACTTTTTTCACAATTGCTAATAGTTATATCTACATGCCATGCTATTATCTTATGAATAAATCAATAGATGCCAATTAATATTTTTAGATTCTTTTTTGGTACAAAGTACATACAGATATATTAATGAATTTGTAAATGAAAATCAGTAGAATTGTATGAAATTGAATCGGTATAAGCTTTCAGGGGAATTCACAAACGTAGAATAAAATATTGGTACACTGGTATGGAAAAAGTTTTCAATGCACGCGTATATTTGTTGAAACAAATAGATTTTCAATTTGAATTTCCATTTGCGAATGAAACCTTTAAACCGTGGACGTAATGAAGAGTAGATCTGATTTCAGGTAAATTAAATATGGCCATCCAGTGTCGAGTACGGTTAGCAAGCATATCATGCGTTCCCCGTAATTGCATTTTAAATATCACGTTTTTTTATATAGCGAATCCTGGTGTGCGCTGACACGCACCAAATTCAACTGACGCACGGGCTAACAAGTTGACTGGTTAATTTTATTTACCGTTCCATGTTCATCATATTTCTCTCACCACTTTACTATCTGTCTGTCTATTTATTCCTTATATTTAGAATAAATCATTCCCAAAAATAGAGAACTCCCTTCACACTAACATGCTGTATATATTTTTCTAGATCATTTATATTTTAATATCACTAAGCGCTTTACCGAAATGGAGGGGAAATTTTCATGTTGTATTATGTATTGTTTCTCTTCCATATATTAGTGACAGTGCTAATTTATTTAATTATGATGTCAAAATTTGCTTCGAGCCTCTTTCACAATCAAATGAGCAGAATACAAGCAGTTTATTGTTTAATGAATTGCGTCAGTGATGATAAAAGGTTTTTTTTTAAATTGTCCACGTATTTTAAAATTTCAAATATTGATACGTATTACATGTTATTGTGTGTAAAATGTTTAAAATTTGACCAAGCTTTTAACCTCGACAATACGAACGACAAAATAGAATAAAATTGACAAAAACAAAACATAGTAGTACTATTCTTTTGTAGTGTAATATAATATTTATAGCTTTTCGCTGCACTAAAAGCAAACGTATAAATGTTATTTTAATATTTTTATTCTTTCAGTTTCGGTCTAGTAATTTTTGTAAAAAAAAAATAGTGAAAATAAATTTAAACTATACCTCTACTGATTGCATGCAGTTCAAATAGAAGTTTAATATCAGAAACATCTCCGTTATAAAATCATACATACATTCATACACATTGCATGATCGTCTTTCAAATATGGATTTTTTGGTATAAGTTTGCATGTATTAAAATATCTAGTTGGTAACGCTGTAGTATTCTGAAGCAAATACGATTCCGTGAGTATGTACAATGCATATTTAAATGCGTTTCCTGTGAATAATCTGATTCTGACACGGCACGTGTTTGGTCTAATTTATAATTCAAAAGCGGCCGAAAACATACATGGGGAAAAATATGCCCCGTCACAGCTACATGCTAAATTTGTTTTTGAATTTTTTGTTTGTTCTTTGTTGCTTTACAACATTAAAAAATCTGTCTTAAAAATTTAATAACCTTTTGAGTTGAAAGCATAGAAAATTGAATTTGTATATTTGTACGAAATTGGATTGAATTTTAAATGAATTTGTTAGATACATGTTCCATAAATACTATTATTTGAATAAAAGAAACTGAATTCAAAACTTTTTACAAAGAATATCGGAATTCTCTTTAAAAGTAGAACAGTAAAAATAACTGTAATATCTGACTTGTTGATTATTTAAATACTTTCTATAAATTTGTTTCAATAGTCCAATGTCCAAAAAAGTAAAAACCAATTTGGAGTATAATTTCCTGCAATCAATGCGGGCATATAGTAGAGAAGTGTGTGTGTAGTGAATGGCGACAACGGAACGGAACGGAACCGTAGGTAACAGTGATTTGTATACGGCTGGGTGTGCAGGCAACCAAATTATCAGCGTAGTGGTGGTGGTGGTGGTGTTGCCCCAGACTGTCGCAAGATATTGACGGGTGCGAAACATTCCGCACAGTCGGCCAGATCGGTGTTGTACGTGATAGTAATCTGACGACACGTACGCTATCGTGCTGGACCGATTGTACGATACAAACACATTCCATAGCGGGTGGCATTCAATATGGCGTCGATTGATCGACACACGGGGTACAGTCCGATCTGCCATGGTTTATTGTCTGGTAAAGAGATTTGAGTGTACGTGAGACATCGCAATATCTACAACTGGCCTAAACATTATCATTTAACAACTTTACATAGAGCAGTAGTAATACCCTGTCCTAGGTGCATATAGAATTACAATCATTTACAGAAATAGAAAAGATTATTATTATTGACTGAAACGGTTAAATATGTTAATACATATCTGTATTACTGTTAAAGTTTGATATAAAGTGTGTGTTGTTTTGTGTAAAATTATTATGCAAATCGTACATTTCCCGCAACTCAACAAATTTTAATATTATTTTACGTGGAATAAAACTCAGTTTTCAACATGAACGAACTAACGAGAGAAAAATCCGGCTGAAATACGAGTCAAACGGAAAATTTGAAACTAATTACGTTTCGTGAAATTTTATACCGAAAACAAAATTAATAAAGAACATTAGCATAATGAAACACGGTTGATTTTTCATATTGTGAACTTCAGTCATTCCTATACATTATCGCTTGTTAATTTCACAGTTTCCACGTGAAAATGGAATGGTGAAGTACAAAAAAAAATTATTAGCAGTAAAAATAAATCGATTGAATGAATGATTATCTTTAGCTGACTGTAATATGAAATGCAGAAAAAATGCCGTAATTGTACTGCATTTATTCTAGTGAGTAGACACTACTAATGTGACCCTTCTGATAATCTCCGCCACTGTATTCCTGGTGGAACGGACGGACATGGCACTAGTTCCGGATACCGTGTGACTGAGGGGGTGTATTGGACGGTACGAGGGGGGCGGGTGGCTAGTATCCAATATGTGTCTATGCGGGCAGAAAACACTTAAAATGCAAATGTCTCCATCTGCTGCGAGTCGCTTCCGCGCTAAATTTCCAATGATTTTTTTTTTGTGAGGGAGTTTTATTACATTTTAAAAACTCCGTAACGAAACGCTATTCTGTATTCGTGTCGACAATGTTATTAGTGAATCTAACTTCACTCGTAACTACATTAGTGATTATCTAGTTAGATTTAACTTTCAACTGTTGCAATATAAGCTTTACAGATGTAATATAAATAATGTGTCATTCATATTGATGAAATTACACTTAACTGTATAATAATATGTTGCCACAAATATTATTTGTGGTCATTTGAGAATTAAACTTGTTGATTTCTTTCACGAAATATGTTAAATATATCCACTGAATGTAGCGTTAGGTACAGATAACATCAGATTCCTACCTGTGAAACTCGAAACATTTAACACATACATAATACCCTGTACAGTTTTGCACACACCTTCGATGCAAATTGTTCTTAATGAGCTTAGTAGCGCGTATTCTATACGCCCGGGTCTTTCAGAGTTCGGCGGGAACATATTTCTCAAACCCACATGTCAGTGTGGAATTGTTATACATTGAAATAAATACTTGTATAATAGGGCTCAAGTACTTTAACGTACAACTACGGTATAGATGCCGTACGGTACGGACAGGGATGCGGTGGGGAGGTAGGTAGGAATGACAAAGGAAACAAGGTGTAAGTGGAATTAGGAAACATCTGCGAACTTTTCCGGTATAGAAGGGGAGTTCTTTCATGTAACAGAAATACTCAATTATATCAAATTGTAATAAAGAAATGGTACCTGGCAAGATGAACCCTAAGCTGCTGTTTTTAATAAACACACTTCTGTATTTTAAACTACAAATTAAAATAAAATACAGGCAAACAGTCAAATGAAGAGTTGTTTAGCATCAATGTTTAAATAAATATACATTTTAATCTATATGTACTCAATATATTATATTTATTTACAAAATATGAACGTTTCATGGTCGAAAGAATCTACACCTACAAATAGACTATGTTATTTGTACAGCTTACAAAAAAATACAGTAAAAATATGATAAATATATAGCGTTATATATAGCAGTATGGTAAATTTTTACTTTTTGTACACTTTGATTTTTTCGAAAGTAATTATTATCAATTCTACCGGGAGTACGTTGCGATTCGACGAATTAAATTACATTTTGAAGTTTTTTCTCGTGAATGAAATGTAGCGAATGAATATTTCAGTAAAACATTCTTTAGATTCTGATTTTATTAGGTGAGATCAGGTGTACGCTTGTTAAAGATTCTTAATCGTTTGACGTGAAAGTAAGTGAAAAGAACGTCTATTGACACGATGTTTATTGACGTGCTTCATCATTTCTTATTAAGTGTTTATTGTGCCTTTGCATAAAAATGAGGGATCATTGTACGAAATTTGTTAGAAATTAATAACCGACTCGACAGCTGGCTTGTATATGAATAATAATGATACTTATTCCTGATGAAACTATGGTATATCATTTTGTATTACATAATTTTGAATTTCCAATATACACGAACGTTTATTTTAAACGATTATTTATAAAATATTTACAATCATATTTACATAAAGTGGAAATGTTTGCATGTTGATATTTGAAATGCGTGTGTATGAGATGCATGCATTAATTTCGATATATTTTTCCATTCTATACTGATTAAAATGTAATCCCCTTCCCCAATAATATAATAAAACAAAAAAATATTTATATTTCTATTAGCTATTAAAGCGTGCTGTGAAATATTTAACACGTTATAAAATGTTTACAAAACGATATTGCCAATAATTACACGTTAATAGAGAAATAAATTAAAATCCTTTGTAGAATTAATGTAATGTATACATTTTTGTATTTGTTAAATTGTTCATGTCGAAATTCGGGAAATTAAAAATAATTGGGTATGATCAGAAAAAAGGAATGTGATTACTGTTTAGTAAATCATATTTCCTCCGCGCGTGTTAATGAATAATTATTCTGTGTCTGTAATAGTTCAAATATTTCTACATTAGTTTGCAATGTGAACTGTTGCTCCAACTAATGAATTCAAATAACATTAATTGGTAGGATGGCGTTATGAAACAAAGCTATTACGAATGATGTTTCTCGTATGTTGTACGTTGTTTTGAGGAACATTGTGCCCCAGTACAGTAGACATCCTGTGAGTCCAGCCTTACGGAAACCGGAGCAGAGAACAGCGTATATCGCCCGTGGGCTCCGGGCTCGATTCCGGGAGCCGGTTGTGCACGCGGCAGCGGGTTCGTGCCAATAGACAACGGTACAGATTTAATGTACTAACAAATTAAACCTTCCTGTCCGTGTGTACGGCACGTCCTCCCATCCACATCACGATCCATCGCATTGGAAACTCAACCCTTTGTACCTCTCTCATACGTACGTACGTACATCCCCCAGCTCCCCACCTCCCACCTCTAGCTCGCAAACCACCGTGCACTCGTGGCCTAAAGCTTGCTGGAAGCGTTGATGTATTTATACAAACTGTATCCAGTTATATACTGGAACGAATATTTTATTTTTGTATCGGAATTGATGTTTGCAAGTGAATTAATTTCGTTGGGTTTTAATAGGTTTTTAGTTTTTGTTTCAGGAGTTATTAACGGTTCATGGATATACTTTTTATGCTGTTTCACATATCAAATTGTTTGTGATTTTCAATGTTCAGTGTATACTAGTACCAATAATATTTATTTAATACTTTGAATAGCAAGCAATTGAGAGAATTAATTATTTGCATTTAGGTTAAAAGAGATGCCTTATATTTATAGAAAAAAAATCTTACCAGCAACAGTTAAAATTACTGGACAAACAAATGTGCGTTGAGATGCATTGATTAGATTCTGTATGAATTTCATTTAACGTGCAGAAGAAAAAATCTTATATAAATAATATCATTTGTTCTATGAACATATGTAGTAAAATTCTTAAATATATATATCACTAGTACCAGTCATATATGTTGGTTTTTTTCGTGTGAAGTTGTTTCATAGTTTGACATTCGTGGTGGGCGTGACGTTTACATGAGCTTGTTCGTCTAACTCTTGTCAATGAGGCCGGCAGCTACAAGTCCGCCAGTGTATGCCAGGGTTTCGCTAGATTTTGTGGGAGAGTAGAGTGTGGTGGAGGAGCAGGGAGGTGGTTGTGGCAGGAGGACAGGGATCCAGTGTTGACACATCAGTTATTAATCCGCTCCGCGGGTCGTCACTAACTTGATCTCAGCGGCAACGTCTCTCGGAGCTGTTTGCCGCATCCGCACCACCCATCATCCGTTATTAACAAAGTGGGGATCCGGTGCCATACTGAACCCAGGGTCTCTCTGTGTGCCCCGTAGCCTGAACACAGTACACTCTGTCCTAGGTGTAAAACACAGATGATACTGCTGCTGCTGCCCCTAACCGCGTTAATTAAGACTGATTACAAATAGACGGAATGAGATGACTTGATACTGTAACAGTGGCGTTACTTGCAGCATTGTTAAACATCGTTAGATATGGATCTGTAACGACACAAATTTATGCTCATTCAAATGTAACTAATTGCTTCTACGATTTCATTAATTATACGTTGCTTCGGTAGATATGTTTTTAATTCACGGAAACAAGGTTCTTTTTTGGAAAGAATTATATGTAACAGAATATAAGAAAGGTTTTTGTCACTGTTCGTTTCAACGGTAGTATGGTACAAAAGAAACACTTTTATTTGACAAGGGTCCTGTCCCATAAATGTACTAGTAACCTAACATAAAAGCTACGAGTATAGTAAAAATATTCCAAATAAATTCAACGTTCAAGTTGCGAAATTATAAATTTTCCTGTACTGTATATAGCAAATAATTTATAAGTACTTAAAGTATTAATAGAGAAATATATATTGTAAATATAACTAACGTTTCAAAGCTGCCAACAGTGAAAAGTAGTGTCGCGCCTCTGGTCGGATAAAGGCGTGATAAAATCTGTGCAACACACCTTCGTCCGCGTGGCATAAGAAATTATGTTTGCAGTAATGCAATGTGGCCACGCTCACGGAACGAAGCGCATTCCCGTTCGTCGTGATACGCTAATCTTGTTAGCCGGTTCACGGGACCGCAACTCCAAATTATAATTACTCGTTTTACACAAAACGTTTTAACACCACGCGCGAACACGATACCGTGTCGCATTCGTACTCGCAATCACGCTCACCAAGTGGGCGGTCACGTCACTCGCTACCCCAAAAACTAAATTAATTTCAGTGCTCACACAGTTGCTGACAATTTTATTCTTTCCTTCTCCTTAAAGAGCCGAGTAAGGATGCTTTGGCACTTTGTACTGCTAATTTAATATACGCATTTGTAAAAGAGTTTATGAAGGGGTGGTGTGAGGCAGAATTACTTTACTTCATATAGAATTAAGTGTCTAGTGTTTTATAGAATATTGATTGATACATATAAGTGTAGAATAATTATGTGCTATGCATCTTGTTCGACAGTCAGATCGTACATCATGGGTCAATCATTATACAGAGAGGGCCCAGCACGTTCATTCAATGCCACGTGACTGCACAAGAATGTAGTCATTACCGCGATGATAATGACCGCTGACCATGTCAACAGGGGGTGTCCGAACGGTAGCGCCAGTGCACGAAATGAGAGTGCAACACACGATTCCCCTGACACCATGAATTAAACATGAATAATACATATTTCGATCCGACGTTCCGCTTATGACTGTTGCCTGGGCGCGACGAGCGTTCTCTCTATGCTATTGGCGTACACACTAGTTCGTTACCAGTCGGCACTCTATGAATTTTATTACCGATCAGATTGGTTGTTGTACCGCGAACAGCCCGCGGGGGGTGGCGAACAGTTTCAAATCGAATGAGGATAATCAACTAGTTATTTGATTGTTGCAAGCGGATTTGGTAAAGAGATTTGAAACGAATTTCAGATTGAAATAGATTTCACATGAATGGAATTGTGGTGCTATGAGTGCGTTAATATTTTTACATGTTCAGTATTTTATGTATATTACTACGAGCAAGTGTATTTCATTGAATGGGAACTGTATTAAGTACCTAGTTTTTATACATTAAAATTTGTTTTTAGAATTCCGATTGCAAAGAATTAAAAAAATATGCAGACATATTTCAGCCTAATATTTCTAATTAATTTTTTTTGTTTTGCCCGTATTTAAAGTCAGACTGTACATTTTACGTTTGATTTTATTTCTGCGATATTGCAGTCTGTCATTAGTAAATCTGGTTGAAAGTAACGAGTTTCTATGTATGCATTAATTATTTATGGTAACTTTATTGACTGTGTCGTGCTACTATTAATAATGTAATAGCCATTATAATCAAATGGTTCTTTCGTGTTTGTCCATTAATTACTCGCATTGAATATTCTACTCACATCGCTATCGTTTATTTTATTTTACTAGTATAGTTCTTTGGAAAACAATGGAACAATTTTAAAACTGTATAATGCATATAAATCTTGTTCGAAAATTGACAGACGTGCCTTCGCCGGATGAAAATTGAAACTGAATTAGATGTGAAAAATATTTATTCGAGTTACTAAACACTTATCACTTCTACTTGCTAGTGCAACCTATATACATATTTCAAGGGCGAGGGAGTGGGAGGGTAGTGCAGTTAAATTGCATGTGGAAAGCGACAAATCGTGACACTATATCGCCATTAACAACCGCTAACTGAGTGCTCGAATACATTTTCGTCCTCTCGACCCCAAAATGGCACATAATCCAAAATAATTTCCGTGCATAAAAGACAAAAAATGTCGTAATACAAAAACCGAAATCGTGTCATTCAGACTCGTAGTCCGAAATAATAACGTGCGTATCAAAATGAGAATGCAGCATGGTGGAAGTGTGAAAACGGGAACGTTGTACCCTGGACGGCACTGTAACCTCTCCGTGGTACAGAGCGGGCATATATTTCAGGCGTCCTTATTAGAGGCACATTGGAACGTGCTGGGGCATCCTGAACGAGGATTTGACGTCGAGCTTCGACAGAGCGCCGCCACGACGCCCTGTGCTCCCCCCTCAAACCACCCTAACATCCCGGACGCCACCCGTAGTTTCCTCTCACGAGCGTCCTGGAACCCATGCCATATCCCAGGGGAGTGGCATACACTTCATACATGGCATTTTCGGCACCACATTCCCGCTACCTCCTCGAACACTACTTTCAAATATTTATCTTTCTACCTTCACTGGTTCTAAATACAATATTAAACATCATACAATGAGAATGTGACTATGTATTTATATATTGAACTACAATGACAGTATTGTTACATCACATACATTTTAATCTAAAAACAATATGTTGTATTAGATTTTTTTAATATAAACAAATTGAAGTTTAAAAATTCAAAAAGCCTACAGTGGGAGAAAAATCCTTGACAATAACATCAGTTCATCAATAAATGTGTTGTTGTCATATTAAAAAATTCCCCAGCAATATATGTATATTCGTATATACAAAGAGAAGATGAGAATTTCCTTATATTGTGGAAAAAAGCAGAAAATCCCGGCAGAACGTCACTGTGCAAATCACGTTTGTTCCAAGTGAGTTTCGGATATCACAGAGGGCTGATAAAACACAAGAATACGATGTGTAATATATAAAATAAAAGACAATGTCCGTTCGTAATCCAATCGTTGTGCTCGGTCGCGTCCGGTCGCCCGATGTTATTTCGCTTCGTTCTCTATCAATAACTTCTCGTTTTATGGACCCTTTCTCTTCTGCTTTCCTCACTTCTTTTCATTCTCATACACACTTACATCCGTGTTGTCATTCGTTTGTAGCAAGCACAGCATGCTTGATGGTACGCCAAACACGTGTTTCCTTTTATTTTATGACTTCTCGTATATGGTCATCCCATAAGAAAGAATTTTAGTGACAAAATAAAATAATATAAAATTGTGTGTGGTAAATATAAACTACACGACCTTTAGTTGGCTCTTTCTTATTGCTGTAGATATTTCAATTACTTCATTAATCATATAAGAAAATAAAAGGAAAATATCCCTTGGTCCAAGAAGCTTTTGCCACAGCCATTAAAATAAGTTACCTTTGTTAGTTTATTCATTATAAAACGTCTTCGATCAGTAATAATAAAGAATGTAGCTATGTATTTCATTGTTCTCTCTTGTATCAACTGTCTCTCTGGGAATATTTGTAGTGAAGCATACTAATACATTCATTTACAATTCAAGCAATGAATGGAATGTTCCAAAGTACATTGATACATTGTAAGTAAAATGCAAGTTGCAAAGTGCGGTCAGAGATATCGGTTTAAATCCGGTAGCAAGTTGTAAACTGGTGAACGTGTTCCGGACCAGCGTTACTTCATTACGTTGCACAACGGTCGACGATCGATCCGTGGAAAAAACGTCACCAACGGTCCATTCCGAAGTGACCGATACGTCAGAGAACATTTCTTCCTGGACACTACAACTTGACCTAATAAAAAATTAATTAAAAAACTACCAATTTCATTTGGATAGTCCAAAATGCCGGTTTCCTCAATTGAGAAATATCAGTAGTATTGTATAAGTGGATACCGTTGCATTGAGCATTGGTTAATTTGTCTTGATCTCACCACTAATACAACTATTGCATTTGCGTATGTTTGTCAGTGTTTGGTACACGAGTAGATGTGGTGCACAAGTTTGACGAAGGTCTAAAGGGCCATACTCTTTCGAGTGCACACAATGTGTATTATTTCAACGTCCGTTTCCATTAACTCGATTGAGTGCGAAGCAGTAAACAATATTTCCCCTCGGCAATGGGAGAAATCATCTACGCAAGGTTGCTTTGGGCTTTCTCTCGTTCACTCATCGACAGTTCACCGCCCAAGCCCTTATCACCGAGCCGCAAGGGTTCGCCTTCTGCTCAAGTGTCAACATGAAATCAATGAGCCATGAGCCGAGAGGAATTTATCGTCCACAGTCGAAATGCACGCCTCTCCTCAGATCATGTATATCACTTTAACTAACAGTTCAACATTATACCTATACGACAAATTACAAATAAGTCTATTTCACCGTTTGTTATAATTAATAAATCTTTGTATAGTTTCACATTTGCCGGGTCTATATTGGAATCTTGGCGTTAGTAACTAATACCTTATCTCAACATACAAATAGGTATATTATAACGACTATATGAGGAAGCACAAGTCATAAGATTTACGGTAAATGGGTGAACTAATGAATTTATTGTAAGATTGTGGGCAGCAGCGTGTACATGAAAGATGAGTTCGAAGCGGACGAGCACGTGCGCACAGGACGATAGGTTAGGTTAGAGGGCTATGCCAGGTTAGGTTATAGGGCCGCTCGCACGTGAGTTATGGTCGAGCAACGGGCGCTCTTTTGTAAGACGCCAAATGAAGATCTGTGGGAGGTCTCACGACAGCTGGCTCCTGTGCGCCGCTTTAAGCACGGAATCATGTTCACTTTAATTTCTTCCATCTTTTTTTATCCCATCCTATCCGCTTTCTCCTCACTGTTCCCTTCCCTTCCTTTACACGGTACGAGTTAAAAGTCTTGTGCGCGAAAATATAGCAGGAAATAACGGTCCGGTTATTAAGCATGACCGTCCGGAAAATGAAACCAATTTATTTACACCACAGTTGTGTCTGCCCTTCTGTTTTTATTCCCCCGAATATTTTGACAATAAATGGTGCTCTTGTGGCTTCAGGACTTTTATAGCGGTATTAAACTTTGTGCTTGAACTTTTTAAGCACACATCTGCCACTTAATTTCATAACAGATTTCAATTTGAAAATATTCCAGTACTTTTTTTACTGTACTAAAATTAATGTTATGATTTATTCATATCAGTGTATAATAGAAGTTTATTATTTCATTACTAAATATATAGATAACATTTTAATGATGTTACATCTGTAATTACTGTAACATAAATTTGATGATGTGCTAAAGCACAATATCTGTAACCTTTCTCTGTTGCTCACATAAAAACTTAATGAATCAAAATTAGTTAAAACGCAATTTGCCCGACAGGCGGAGTTAAACTTAATTTAAGTTCTAATCGCGGCGTTCAACTTTGCATGTTTTTAAAATGTTTTCCAGTGGCGGGTGTTACTGGAAGGGACACATGGATATGTGTGTGTGTGTGTAATTTTAGGTTTGTGGGATTGGTGATGGTGATGTACAGGTACCCAGATGTTCACTGTATGAAAGCCGTATAACGAGTCTCTCGGATGCATATCAATTTGACGAGGTTCGAATGTTATTGGCGCACTATTACCACCTGGTGTTCGAGTCGCGCACTACACCGTATGCCCATTATCCTCCCTTAACTTGATTACTCCTTGTTTCCCGCTTGTACCCTTCACGTTTCCGACGTCTCGTCCGGCGTTCACCGTTCGCGGCGTCCTGACGCTAGACGTCGGACTGCCCGTCGTGTGTTGGCCCAATTTGACTCTGTACTTTACTCACTCTCTGCTCATACTCCTCGGCTGTACTGTACTGTACGTTCTAACTAAACTCTCCCCTCCTCTTGTACCGTTTCGTTACACTGTGGAGACGAGAACGTAGCCGTGTCACAAGATATTTGAATCGCGGGAACCGTATCTCCTCTGTGTCGCCACGATATTGCGAAATACGTGAGTTCCCCTTTTCTAATTTTACGTTTTAATTCGATCCCTCGCAATATTATAAATTAATTTAGGCACATTCAGTGTCAGTATTACTGACAGTGTAATTTAAAATTGATATATTCAATTGATATCTGATTAGATACACTTTGGTATACCAAACTAAAGATTTTTGAAAACAAATGCATACTTGTATTGATCTTTCTTTCAGCATGTTACGTTATCTTCATGACAGATGATGAAGTTTGACTTATTTTAATTTCTATACCATACGTATGTCGCCATATTCTATATTTAGAATAGTAATTTTACATTATAATATGTAATAATGTATAGTATAGCACGCATATAGAAGCATACATATTGAAACATTGTAAGGCGACATTCATTGACTCGGTGTGTATGTACGTTAACAGTGTTCAGTAGGAAGTCTACTGCAGGAATTTACAGGAAATAATCTGGAAACTAGACTGTAACTAGTTTTCAGATTGCTGTAAAATCAATGTTAGTACGAAATTTGATTGCTAGTTTCTACGATTTCTCAAAAGCTCAGACTGAATAGAAACTTTACTTCGATAGAACCGTAATGACTTTTGATTAAATTAAATTTATTACGTTGTCATTTCTAATAGTATTTCGTACAATTATACCTATATACTCTTCATAAAAAAAGAATGGAAAAATATTACATTTCAAGTAGCTAAAAAACAATGAAATACACGTTATTAATTACGGTTGTAATATTGATATTACTAAACATGCAAAGACTTAATTAATGTTTTTTTCTTCAAATCAATATTTAAATATACTTTGTAATTATGTATTTTTCAATCAATCTAATTCTAGTTTTTGTTTTTTACAGATACGAAGCAAGTAACAAGCATATTTTCTGTCAAGTTGAAAATAAATTACAAATGCCAGGAGTAAGTAGAACATATTTTTCTGTGCACCTGTGTAGATTTGTGTGTGATTTCTTGGTATAGAATTCTACGGTTATACTTGTATATTCACAGCACAATGGGCAATGAGTTACACGTTGTGTAAGAACCATTGCATTGCAGTTTCATAAATACCTGAAACAAACGCTATAAATAAAAATAATCTTTGCTCTATAAAGTGTGAAACGCGCGGTCGGTCGACTTGCTTATGGTACGTCCGCCTGTCTGTGTGTTGTTGAGCCACACTATAAAACAAGTTTAATATGCCAGCGAGACGCAGTTGTGCACGGGCTGGCCATTATTTCACATTTTTAACAACTGCCGAGTCGGTACGTACGGAATGTGCCAGTGGCTGATCTGTCATACACCACCGCACCAGTAATCTGTGCTGGTCAAAAGTTTAACTACAGATATGCAAACAAAACAAGCGCTAATAGATCCCTACGTTCTTCTTTATACAATCAATTATTAACTCAAACAATATCCGTATTGCTTTGTCGTCGTGGTATGAAATTCATTTTAAAATAAAAATTATCCGATTAGACATTTCAATAAAATTGTTTCATATGAAAATACAATAGTTAAGTTTTAAATTTTAATTAAAGATAATAAATATAGAATAGCAGAATGCTTAATGCACACAAACTTAATACTTTATTTAAGAATAAAAAAGAAAATATTGGTTACCACTGGTTGTTAATATCAGCCTGCACATGGTCATATTCATCTCACAGTGGATTTATGTAGAAATGCGCAAGAAATGAGGGTAGAAAGACTTAGGGTCCGGGGCGTCCGGAACGCGTGGTTTAAATTCCGGACGAGTAGTTTCGCGCCAGTTCTACGTATATGCTTGTTTTAAAACGTGCCGGAAATAAAATGACGCCAGTTTATTATTGTGACGCTGATCCGTTCCGAGGTAGAGCACTGAGTCTGGTACTGCTTTTCCCAAAACCCACTGCGACAACTTAGGCGGGCACAGGTGCTGCTCAAACTTACCTACTTCATGTAGATCTTATACTGGAGCGAGTGGAACAACCAGATAGATTATCTCGCGAGAGAAACAAATACTTAGTTCCCGGAATATTTCCCCGTGTGACAGTCTTAACTCGACAGATACATGCTCAGATGAATTTAACTGATTTTATGGATACAGTCGTACCTTGAGATGCATTCATATGTGGTTCTTTTAAACAAATATTTATTAATTTTGTAAATATAATTTCAATACGATGCTTCGGACACATTTGTAAATAGATTAAGTTGTAGCAATCAGATTCAGATTTGTAAGTTTCAGCTATATATAATTAATTAACATAAAGTGAAATACATATGTTGAAGTAATGGTAGTGTGACGGTCGTAAAGAGAACGTATTATTTCCGAGAATTATGGACATTAAAATCACATACTATCTACCGGACAGCCACGAGGTCGTGGGACAAATTTCAATTCCAAGCAACAATGCCAAACACTATAGACAATGTCCAGTTTAACCGAAACACACGGTATGCAGGCAGTATGTTCCAACTTATCTGCACTTATGCACACCTAAAAGAGCGCATAATGTAGCAACACTCGTGTCATTGCACCTTGTATAGTGACACTTACACATATGTAACATGTGTGTGGTGATTCGAGCGCACCGCACGATAAGTACAGAGAATATTATAGTACCAGTACAGCACACATAGTATTGGAGTGAGGCACCATTGTCAGGTTGGATGGTAACCTTGCAATGTAACAACGTGTTGTTGCGATATCACCTCGGGTCACACGTGTACGCACCGTTAGTTCACCAAGTGACAACAATGTGACGCTCTGATCGCCGAATGCATCTGCAGTGAAGTATCTTGTCATATACGATGTTAGCAAGTGTTGTACATATGAATGTTACACAGAATATCCGTGATGGAGAACAATATTATATGCAGATGTACTGTGTAGTTTTAATTATAAACTACAAAGTAATATTATTTAATAACAATGACAGTAGGAATGAATTACTAGAATCAGAAAAAGAAAATATTTACAATAGCAGGAAAAACAAAGCTCTGGCTTGTATGTGTATGAATGAGTAGACAGATATTAGCATAGTTCCGTTTAGATATTGAAATGATGAAAACCAGATATAAGGCAGATAATTTCGTAAAATGTCCCGTCATAATTTCAACGTACATACATACAGCACGCGTGACTTTGTAATAAAGTAGAGTAAACGAATATCGTACTTAGCTAATTGTGTTGGGCGGGTTGCATACTCGCATGGCGTGACACACCGTACCAAACCGCCGGAGCCGTTGATGCTTATTATACTTTTACAATC
This sequence comes from Calosoma granatense, assembly GCA_022063505.1. Lineage (NCBI taxonomy): Eukaryota > Metazoa > Arthropoda > Insecta > Coleoptera > Carabidae > Calosoma > Calosoma granatense. Next base: position 2,170,205 of record JAGJTL010005742.1, on the reverse strand, counting down.
AATTAGTCTGATAAAACTACCCTTCCTCCAGTCCTCTATCTCTCTCACACACACTCACATATGCATGTGTATATTTCATGTACACGTGTGTACATATATGTGTGTTGCATGTTCATTTCCGAAACAGGATTAAAAGTTTAAAAAGCTATGCCCGCCTGCAGTGAGCCATCTGGCAAACAGAAATATAATTAACGAGTTTGGATGAAAAAGCAAAATAATTTTAATTATACTATCACGGGACGTTGTGTTGAGCGATGTCCGATGGAGCTATCAAACTGAATTTTTAATTATTTGAAAAATTTACCATATAAAAACAAACTGTACGTACCTCATTAGACACGTATGTATAACAATTCTTTTTTAAACACTTTATCAGGTTTAAAATGAAACTGTCAATATTACAATACTATTATACATATCCATATGAATGAATAAATTTCTATAGTTTGTAAATCAGATTATACCTTTATAGTTCCCTAATAATAAGTTAAAGTTTGAATACATTTTTACATTGCAGTTTATATGAAACAAGTTCACTCTTGTTCAACAACTTCATAGTTGTAGGTTGCATGTCTGAATGCTATTGAAGTTTTTAACTTGAAGTTATGAGAACTGGAGACATAAATCTATCTGAATTTATTATAAGGTTTTTTTACGAATATGTTTTATAAATCAATATTCAACATGTATTGTACATAGGTATTTAATAATGTAAAATGTTCAGCGTGCATTCAGTTTATTTTTAGATTAAAAAAGCTTTTGCTTTTATTAAAATAGTTTT
>JAGJTL010005742.1:2123152-2141927 GCA_022063505.1 Calosoma granatense | reverse complement strand
AGAGAGAGAGAGAGACAAGTATCACTAGTGCCAAGATAACCGTACATACAGTTTCATTATTCCCCGTAAAGGGATATCTACTAATTGCATTACATGGGTTGACAAATAGGAATACATTTAGTGTTTGAACTTCAGATGTGGCATATAATGTACACAAACATACGTACCCTGGCATGGCACGATCCACAGAATGTATTAGTTCATGAAAACAAGTAAACTAATTTACCTAATGAAACTCGTTAGAAAAACAAAGACAACCGCCAACCCGCAGTCGACCACCACACGATATACACGGCGCTACCTGGAAATATAAGTATAATGAAAAAAAAAAACGTTTCGACAAATTATTACGAAAATATCAAACAGAAACATTAACACATATGAACCAACTCGCAGTGATGCTCAGACTTTTCATTTACTAGTTACTGATTTTAATTAATGAAGTGAATAATTATGCCATGCAAACATGTTTATCAATTTGCTAATTAGATCGGGAGCTATGTTATCTTTGATATGTACTAAATAGTGATCAGTTCAGTTCTCTAATCAATTAGCGGCATATACGTACGTGTGAGTTATTATATATTTGTAAAATGTCACTGAACAATATTTCCTTTTGTATGTATATATATCCCTTGGAGGGTAAATATATACATGCATGTACAAGTATCAGTACATAAAAATCCACATAATTCGTACATGCACGGATTTAGGACCCAACGAACCCACAGATCGCACATTACATCCCTAATTGGACTGGGGCAAAGTTGTAACTTGTATATATACATTTAACATGGGGTCCTTTCCCGAGTTTCTGAAAAGGTACACGGATACGGTACGCAGATTTCACCGAAACAATGGACGAGCTTGACAATCATATATAACATATCCGGTGTACAATATGTGGATACCGTACGTAGTAGTAGTTCCCGGCCACAAAGGAATGAGTGAATGAGTGAGTTACTCGCTAGATGGATGGATGGTTGTAACGGTGTGGCACATGTAACGTTGCTGCTGTTACAGTGCTGACCAGTCAATAGCAAGTGAAATACTGTATCACTCACCACACACACACACACACACACACACATTGGTCGATATTTTTATGTACCTTGTGCTCACATGCATGTGGTGAATGGTGCAATTAAATTTTAGGATAGAACAGAACACCTATACGGCCATTGACATACAAACAGCAAGAATAAAACGTTCTATACAGACTACTGAAAAACTGAACATGAATAATTACATATTAATAAATTGTTAAAATAATCACATGACTACTAAAATTCATTCATATAATATTATATTTAAGATAAATCATTGTCTAAAACTAAACATTGTCTTTATAAAAACTTATTCCACCTCATAAACTAATTCGCTCCAAGCACAAAAATAACATGATACTTTAGGAAAGAATCGTTTTATGCTGAAAAGTTAAACATCAAAACCAAGAGTAGTTCGCTTCATACTTCTATAACTTTTCTTTTGATAATTTCCCATTACATGAAAACGGAAAGCCAACGAATACTACAGAGGAGAATGTAAAAGTGAATAGTCTCTTGAATATCTCGACCACATTTTTTGTGTCCAACAAGATGAGACAATCAAAAACTGAGCAAAAGTAAACAGATACACATATTCACAAATGTACACACATGTTTATACGTATCTTATGCATATACGATGTATGTACATTGTACAGGTTACGAATATAGGAACAAGCGAGCATCGGTTGAAACAAAGAGAGCGAGAGAGAGAGAGAGAGAGGAACACTGTGTAGAAAGAAAAGAAGAGAATAAATGCAGAGAGAAAACTGGCTGTGAAAACTTTTGATGATGACGTGGGGTTTCGTTTCTTTCTTGTTTGTTATTTGTGCCACTGTACGCCCGTCGGCGCAGGGGGTACAATACTTTCCAGGGAGAAGAGATTGGGTTACTATGGTGACTACAGAGCTAAGGTAACAACGCACACACATACACACACACACACATTTATATACAGAGTGAGTGATCTAACAGTGGCGCACAGTGTAAGGAATATTCCGTTAAATATAATATGTCCAGTATGCAATAACTATAAGGATTATTGTACATATATATCTACAGGATACAATGATACGTATTTAATTATAATTGTTAGCGGACAAGGTATAACAAGTTCTGTTCTTATATGTGCACAATGTTCTGGTACACAAATCTAAATAGATGCTTGTGTATTTGAAGGTACATGGTGATTCGATACACTGTCATGTATTGAAGAGCATTTTACTACATAAATCTAAGTAACGAACATATGTATATTCCTCCTTACTTTGTTATTATAATTCTTATACGTACTTCACTGGCCGAGACATGAACTGACGCACACACATGCACGGCGGGTTGAGGTACGATATGTAAGAGTGAAGAGGACATAGGATGTAGTGCGTGAGATGGTGTGGAGGGGCGAGAGGGGTCCGTATAGCAGCAAGTACACTGTTCCGTTTCCTCTCTTACTTGTACTATTTACTCGTCACACAACTTAAACAAATAAATAATTTAAATTAATAAATACACCAGACCAACAGAGAGCGATACAGCCCAAGGGACGAAAATCAATTTCAGTTTTATGTTTCGTAGGTGAAATGGTACACCGATCAATTGAAACAATCATGAAATGATTGATTTTTTGTTTCGTTTTATCTAAATTGTTTCATACTGAATTTGTTATTTCGATATAGTACTAGGGAGCAATGATTTTAAACGCAAGCATAAATGAAAATGAAGTACTACCGTTAGCAGGTTTGAAACTTTTTAGGAATAAACTAACTTATTTCCTGCATGTCAGTTATTCTTTTCATTGTGCTGGGCTACTAAATACATTTACTCAATGTAAAAAGACACAATTTTATTTATATCATATTAAAAGGAATTAAATATGGTTGCTGTTTCCAAGTAAATCGTAATTATGGAATGTACAAGCACTCAAAATGAAACACATACAGATAAAGACGATAAGAGAAAGAGAAGGAAAAGAAAACAAGTACAGCCACCTGGCCGGAAGATATTGCAGAAAAAGAAAACGAAAAAGCGAAGTAACTAGTTACCTCTGCGATTCGTGCTCACCTGTCGATGTTCAGATATAATTATGATTCTGGTGATTGAGTTCGGTAATGCAAGAATTCTGTTCAAATTTGCATTCTTCAATAGCTGGCTTCTTAATAATTGCTCGGAAAATATCGACGGATGAATTTTTACGTGCAAATTGACGAGTACGATTAGTATTCAATTAGTACATGATACTGTGCAGACACTTCTATACTAATTACGCAATTTAATAATACTTAAGACAATGGGATTTCAGAACGTTGCCTGCTGTATTTAATTAAAGGTGAAATTGAAATCAAAAAGATTTGTATTCGACGTAATTAAGGTGAGAGTATAATCTGTGAATATAATTGCTTCAATATTGTATTTAATAAATATGATGATTTCGGTATAACAATTATGAAGAACTGTACCAGAAGTCTCACATATGTTTAGCAACACAACAGGTATCGTATACTCGTATATAATAAATACTACAGATGTAATTTCCCATGATTCATTATCCAGATTGTAATAACATAGATGTATTTTTATTAGAAACCAGATTCGCAACTAAACAATGTACGTAAAACAAATTTATTAATATTACATAAGAAAAGGTAAATCATAACACAATGTATACCGATATAGGGTTTTACTGGATTTTAATATTATATTTTTATTGAAATAATAACTTGAAGGCATAGAAGTATGAACGGGATGATTTTAGAAAGAAATTCATGATGGCATCAGGATGCCTAATATTCGACTTGGAAGAGAAAATGAAAACAGCATCCACAGTTTTGAAATATTTTAATAAAAAATAAAAACATGTCCGTTATTTGAGATTCATAGCTTCCGGGTACTCGAGCGAGCAGTATAAATATAATCGCATCATCATTATTTTTATTTAATTAGTATTCGTTTCAGTAGAACAATATACATGTTTGTCTACGGAGTAGATGTAATTAATTACACCTTAATAATGTAGTATTAACCAAAAGACATTCGCATATTTATATTGAAATAGTATTGGAAATATGAATTGTCGGTGGTAAAACAGCTTATTTACAATTATTCTTGAACGTTTAATAAAACATTTTATGTTCGAATAACATGTACTAATAGAATTATAATTAGAAATGGAGAATTATTAGTAAAAAATAAAGTCTTGCCTGTGTATAAACAATGATGGAGATACTGTAAGAGTGTACTAGTACCTAATCATTTAACAGATATGATGAGATTTGAAAAGTACTGTAAATGAATAAAAGTGTATAAAGCCGAAAGAAGAACAACAATGAGAGATGATGGTAGAGAGGTACGTACCCAAGTAAACTGATAGCGTATTTTAATAGCATGCAGAAGAGCAGACATCCGTACGTTTGATGTTCGTATAAAAAGCCAACAAGCACGTCCTTTCCAAGCAAGTGCCTCCTGTGAAACAAGAGCCTTAAATTATCAGCAGTCGTGCGCGCCGAGGTGACAATCGAGATCTGCCGCTTCACACGGGATGAATGACAAAGCTTGATATTCACTTTACCTACACATATCTCTCTCTCTTTTCTACACACACATGCATACATCTGCATTATACACACAGTACCATTACTCGTAAATAATCTCAACGTAATCTTAAGTATTCTATTATTATATATTAAGGAGTATGTTTCTGAGCTGAGCAGAAATTCTGTTAATTATTCTGAGAGAAGTTATCGTTATGGTTGGTTTCTAATTTTCTTTCGATTGTACAACATGAATGGCTGACTCCGCTGGGTTGTTGGTTCTTTGAGAGGAGGGTGTCCAGTTTCAGTGTATGGCTGGTAGTGAGTGTACGATATGGAACGAGTGCGCACTCGGCGTGGTCGTCGCCTTCACGGCACATCACCTGTTTATATGGGACGCGAGCAACGAACCGAGAATCGGCTGCACTCACTGATAACGCACTCGACTAGCGAAATCGATACATCGAATGATCACTGACGTGGGGAATTGCTGACATAACGTGTATGGCCACGGAGAGGGTGTCCGACCCACTACAACTATACCACCGCGCACAAGACAGACAACCGCCTTCTACGGAAACTATCCAACGAATTTTCATGTAAAGTATTTGTGCTTAACGAAAATATTTTAGGCTGGTTAGACTGTATCTTAGTTAATGAGCGGTGCTGAATTATATAACCGAATAATCTATACAGAATCCAGATAATTTCGATGTAATTATTGTCTTATGTATTGCGCATCGATATAGAAAAATATTTCAATAAAATTTTCACTTACCTTACGATTTATATTTCTTATTCAAACGCTGCGATTCCCAGGCTCATAAACACAATTTCACAAACACAAACACTACTAGAAATGTTGAATATTTAGTACATTATTATTTAACTAACAAGAAAATGTCACGCACAATATTATCACCCGCGAATAATACAGGTTCTGTAGGGATTAAAGCAAAGTATTTAATACAAAGTCACGTATAAATAAAAACATTAATATGTGTTGTTAAATAGATATTTGCTGCCTGCTAAAAATAAATATTCCAAGGACAAAACTACATATATTGAAGACAAGTACGTGATCCTTACATTATTTATTCAAATTAATTATACAATAATTACTTTAATATGTATTCTACAGCCACCTATATAGGAAAAAAATTACATGTACATAAAAATATTGTATATATACATTTTTTCTAAACAGCGCTGGACAAAAATAAATCAACAAAATGTACACAGCAGTACCGGGGGCAATGTCATCGTATACTCAACTCTCGACACGATTCAATTCACCGGACTCTCATACACATTACACCGCAGTGTAACAATACGCAATAGAACAGAGCACAGATACGTGAAATAGTTTCATTGCTAAAAATAAACACAAATAATCATCTGGTTGAATTAATGATTTAAAAACACAACAAATATTAATTCTCAGTTATATGGTAAGAAGTAGTAATAGTATAGGTCGGTATGGGGTACACGTTATATATATATACACTGTGACATTTCACAATCAGTCCTGACAAATGAGAGAAATTTTATATTCAGTTAGAGATTGAAGATGAATCTCCAGCAGGACTGTCCGTCGCTGGTGGATCCATGCCGGTGGCTTGTTCCTCAAGAGCGGCGGGCGTTGTCTGAGCGGAAGTGTCTTCCACTACAGACACGGGAGTCTGGCTCATTTGTGTGGAGGTGACTGGTTGGGCATTAGTTCCAACTGTCGTAGTACCTACCTGTGTCTGACTAACCTGATCATAGCAATATTGTGAGTTACAACTAATGTCTACAGATCTATCTACAAGCTACTCGGTAACTACAAGCGTGCGTGTGCGTACCTGAGAGGTGGTTTGGTATGTAGTCTGACTGACCGTGGACGTGGTGTGGACAGTGGACTGACTAGTCTGTGTGGTCGCCTGTCTACCGCTAGCTGTCTGGCTCATGGTAGACGTGGTCTGAGCATTATTCTCGCTCGTCTGCACGGTGGTAGCGGGCCGTACGGCCGACAACAGTTGGCTCAGTCTCGTAGTGATGTGAGCTGCAGCACCAGCTGCACCAGCGCCACCGTTACCGCCAGCGGGCGCGGCGGGTCGAGCAACTGCTGCTGGATGGTGATGATTGCGGAGAATATGCTGCAACTGAGCCTGCTGCAGTATCACTGGTAGCTCGTAATGATGGAAGAAATACAACATGGAATGCTACACACAAACCAAACACGACAAACATTACAATTAAACACAATCACAGCAATAATTCATACATATAATATATACTATATTTAGTCAACATATATTTGTAAATTTAACAATAATTGCATTATTGTGTAATACGTCAAACGTCACAATTACGTCAAAATTTTCAGTTCAACTGACATACACTATAAAACAAAACAATACCTTTTCTAGTTGAAAAATCACGCTTTACAACCCCGATGAGGTTGGTTTGAATTCTGAAGAAAACAATCGGGGAATATATAACACGTGCGTAGTAAAGTGGGGGGGAGGAGGAAGAGTGAGTGGTGGTTGTCGGGATGTTATGTTACGATAAAAACAACGACGAGTCTACGCCGGGTAGCTCGGCAGCGTGGCCTACTGTCTCTGCATGTGACGTGAAGGAAATGACGCAAGAGAAAGAACCGTTAAAAGAGGAAAGGAAGCGGAGCGTCCAGCGATTCGCCCTCTTCTAAATACAAATTGTTTATAAATCCCGTCGACTCAATTTTCAAAAGACATCGAGTTCGCTCCAGTGGACCAGACATTTCACGCAAGTGCAGACAAACGGTGAACGTACCGTACGTACTGTACAGTATTTAATGTGGGCGGACGTATTTGCCAGCTTATTTGCCGCTCCCCGAAGAGTGTTTATTATTTAAAGATCTGCATCTGACGGCTCTCGATGATACTGTCGTCATTTTACAACGACGCTACCAGCAACGATATTAGAACAATGCTTTACATTGCGATCGTTTCTCGGCAAACAAAGCGAACGAATGCCGTTAGCTGTGCCCCTGTTTTATACTCGCGCCCCCATCACCCAATGGGGATAGCACGACGCGTGGCTATTGTTCCCAGACATACAGTAGCAGTAGCAGTAGTACCGTCCCCGTGTCGCATGTGTTACATGGCTCGCGGCCAGGTGCATGTACATCGGTGCCCTACGTGTCTATACATGTGTGAGACGTTACACACCTGTACATTATCGCCATCAATACGGCCTTAAATTATCACAAAAATAACAACTATAATAAAACAATTAAGTATTCTTATTATTACTGATTTCCGTCCAACAAAGATTAGTAGGTAAATTTTATTTTCCTTTACCTATAAACACTGGCAATGTTTCGTGTTTGCATCGATAGGGAATTATGCGTGTCGCGTCAACAGATTTCCGTAATGCAAGTGACAAAGATAGAAATGTCAGTAAGGCAATGGCATGCATGTATGTGTAAGATTGAACGGAGCCAGCCAATTCCCCGCGTGTTTCTTAAGCACATCCACTTATGCGTGTAAAGAATGGCACGTAACGACGCCGGTAGCCGTCGAAGTTTTAAATTAAGGGTTGTCAGCGTCGCTCGACTGCGTCCGCAAGCAGAACTCCGGCAGTGGAGCGCGCCGCAATGGGCCGCCACCGTGAAACTATATCCCGGCGCTAACACAATTTCTAGCTGACGTGTTAGAACTATTAAAAAATCATATTTTGCGAGGCGAGGACGCGTCGACCATACCAATAAGTGTCGACGCCGATGAGAATAAAATGCGACACTATGGATAATCGAATGTCGATATGCAATTTTATTTTTAAAAAGTAAATTATGTTGGTTGGAAATTTCTAAGAACATACAATAAAACTATGTACATATTACACTACATTATTTCATCTCTATCTGTTTCAATTATCCTGTCAAATCATGAACGTAAAATTAATTTCAATTTTACACACGTGTTTTGGAAACTGACACCGCGTATATGAAGTCAAATATTCAATGAACTAGTAATTAAACAGAATTCATATTTTGTAATTGGTGATCAAATTACGGAGTGTGCCAATTAATAAAGCTGAAAATTAATTTCATGTAAATCGATAAATTATAAACTAAATCATTACCTGTATGAATAGCCAGGAGGTGACTAAAGCCAAACTACTGTACTGTCCATTGAACCTGTAGTGATAGGCGTAGAACGAGAAATGGTATAAATAGAAGAATCTGTAAAGAGAAACAAACACTTATTAAAAATTATTCATTTAACAATGATCATATACGAGTATGCAACAATTCACACTTCTGCTACTAACATCCCTGTCCAAGATTAGAAAACTAATTGTAACCTAATCTGGTGGTAACCAGCAGAGAAAAATAACATTAAGAAGCGAAGCATAATCGAATGAAACCAATATCGGACAGGTATCATATCGCTACCAATCTTTTATATCCGTTGACAACTGTGTGACTGTTACGCCTAGAGTTTCGTTCGGAGAACAGAATATTCTTATCTTGAACAAGCCCGGTGTCATATTACCAGGGTGTGAACACGAGCACGAGGGATAGATGCGACACGGCAGGTGATATCATCTGTTCTATCGAGAGAAACGACACAGAAAACAAAGCTACCTAACGGCTATTTCACTATATCGACTGTGAAGGATAACGATACACTTCACATGAAAGTACTAGCTAGCTGAAATAATAAACTTTAGAGCTATACACATATATTTATACTGTGTATAAATAAACATATATATTAATATACTTTTGTTATATATTGCAAATAAATGTACGCAGTACCTTAAAATCCAGAAATATACTACATTTCATTCAAAATCTCTGCATGAACAAATGTTTTGTTTTTTGTTCAAGACTCTCCAGATTTCAGGCACAACGAATGTAAATGGTTTAAAGGGGCACTAAAAGAATTTATATAATCATAAAAGAAACCAGAAGTAAAAGTGGCGCATTACTACTCGTCTCTTCTGACTTTGAAGTACACATGAGATGTTCAAGAGAACTCTTAGGTGAAGGGAAATCGCGTTAGCCAGGCAAAAGACTAAGTTTTAGGGTATCCTTATGACAAACTAAACGAGCACATAAAGGTATTAGTACCGTCTCAGGATATGATACAAGTAGAAATTTTAAACTTTCTCACACATCTTACATTCATTTTTTCATATGTATATATACTCGTATTTTTATGAACAAACTTACATTGTACTGAAACATATAGTATGAAAAAATAAAATATCCGTTGTTAAAAGTGAACAATGATAAATGGATAGGTTGACATCAATAGTGGAATACTTGCTGTTACCTGTGCACATCTTGTATTGTTATTGTAGAAGAGGTAAGATGGAGGACAGCTTTGTGCGAATAAAATACAATACAATATAATAATAAGTGAACTAGCTATACAAGCCCGTACATACGACCGGTACACGTGATCAGCACACGTACACCTTGTCGAACTGACACAGTTGTGTACGTTTCAATAGAACACCGCTCTCACTTCGATATTGCCATATTAAAAACGGAATAATCGATTACTGAATTTCTATGAACCAGATCCGATATTTGGGTGGGGCAATTTTTTCATCTTTCACACGAACGATATTTACAATTTGTTAAATGATTCATACAGAATTAATACCTCGAGTAAATTACTAAGTAAAATCAAAAGCTGATGTTCAATTTTCGTATAATGAACACTTCAAATATTCCAGGAGTATTTAAAACTGAATAAATGTATTTAGATAAATAATATGTAGTACTTATATAACGAATTAATATACAGAAGACATTTGTTGTTTTAGCGTCACTGATCAACATTGTGCAGACTTGAACATCCGTGAAAGAGTGAAACGAGGAATGATTTTAGGAAGATCTTTTACTTAGGTAATGAATTTCGAGATAATTGCGACGAGCTTGAGTGCACATTTATAACCATGAAGGATCTTTTTCCGTATTATTTACCTTCAAGTGTCATTTAAGTAATAATTTCCAATTACTTGAAACGTTATTCACGCATATACGCCTCGAAATTTTTCAACAACTTCCAATTCTACAATTAAAAAACATTTTTAAGCAATCTACTTGAAATGGAAAGAGAAAAGTTTAGAGAAATTATTGTTGTGTATGACGATGATTGTGTGTAGGCGGAAAATGTTATCTAACTTATGATTAAACATTGTTAGTACGAGAAGTATCTGACAATGATTATTTGGAAGTTTTCCTTAATTTATTTAGTTGATTCGGTAAATATTGACTACAACATCGTATCATTATGAATACTACATAAGCTTTAAAACATAATTATGGAAAATTATTTCTAATGACGTAGTATCTTGTCTTGAACATGAAAAATGGATTGAAAACTTGTATAAATATTACAGTGTGCTTGAAGTCAGGTCCTTATTAGAAGCCTTATTAATAATTCAGCCGAACCGTATCCGTGTGCTACGTAATGTTATTCAACAGAAATAAGGAATTCTTTGTAAAAAATAAATGAACATATTTTTCTGTTTCTTTATAAACACGAATCTCTAATTACATTGAAATACATGCTCGTATATCCTGCGGAGGTATTAAACATTTCTTTCGTTTATTTTCTAAACGTCAATGTAGAATGAAAAGATTCTGTAATAGTATTTTATATCATATTCATACAACACGTCCACTATTCCCTAAATACTGTTTATATAGCCAATAATAGTGTAACTTTTAAACCAATCAGCATCCTACTGTGTTACCCATCAGGGTATCCACATGTGTGTTGTGCCTCGCATTATTTCCCCTAGTCAGTTTCCACATAATGTAATGCTTAGAGAGAGTGTGTGTGTGTGTTCCTGCGAATTTGCCACCCGTCGATTTACCATTTATCTTTATGCCGTATGACACGGTATTTCGATTACTGACAGCGGGCGATACCATAAAATAAAAACCAAACAAAGATCGCTTAGTGTTGGATTGTAAAGATCATGAAGCTTGATTGACACGTCACACTTGAAGTGCGAGTCAATGTTTGTTTACTGTGATCATTCCGTTACATTATAAATAGGACAATCACTTTAGTAAACTCTTGTATAAAAAATATTCAGGCATACACAGAGAAAGCTATGAGATATTTATATAGTTTACTAAGAGAAATATGTGTACAATTAACAAATATGTACATGTATGATGAAAGATATGTAAAGGTTACTCTCAATACTGTCCATATACCGGTGTGATATTTGTGCAGAAGCGGGAAATGACGAGATACGGATGGAAAGCAGGTCGGCGCGGGAAATTCACAAATTATTTAAACCGGTAACTAGCAGAACTCATCGCGAAGTCATTAAAACTGTCCGAGCCGAGAGGCGACCGACCGGCGACACCTCGTAATTGAGGTTTGGTGGTGTCGGCGGCGGCGGCAATACGATGCTAACAGCGGCGCCATATCCGCCCCCTGACATGTTCAACATATGTATATAGGCGACATGTGTTTCTCACGTATATGTGTGTACATCATGTACGGCCAATGTGAATAGAACGCGCTAATGCATGTAAACAGGATGTACTGATATTTTCCTTTTCGTTAAACTTTTATATTCATTAACCTGTGAGGAAATGAAAAATATTGAAATGCATTTATGTTATAAGGTAGGTAAAATAAGATGCTGTATTTTATATTTGACACGAACTTGAATTCATTTACTATTTGAAATGTCAACTGTACAACTGTATAGAACATTTAATGCAGAAATATTCGTAGCAATTGTAACTGATTGTAACTGTGTGTAACAACGGCAGTATCTGCTCGTGTTTATAGTCCTGCAATGTTTCCACGTAGAATTATGAAATTATCAACTGTAAACAGTGATGATGTGCACTTCCTAATTGCATGTTAATTAACCTACATTTATTTACGAGCGAAGAGCCAGCCACGTTCCGTTAGAAACACGAAACAGAATTGAACCGGGAGAACAGATTGTATACGGTGCTGCACAGGACGAAGAGAATACCAGCAGCCCCGAGCACTCGAAGACTACGACACTAATTGGACTTAATAATTACTTACGATGTTCAGTATTAAAGATAGTATCAGTATCTATGGTAGGAACCGCGCACACCGAAGCAACCGGATTTTTCAATAAGCGAGCGTACCACGGACTCGCCCCGGTGAAATCTATATCAACTTAACAATTTCTTTACTAAGAACGTTAGTTTTCATTTCAACACAACAATAAATATGTTATTTCTACAATCCCAGTATTTCATTATAGCTGTCATGAACTACTACTACTATGCATATGTAAATGCATGAATTATTGAATATGGCAAACGCATAGGATACTTTATATTTATATAAGAGATTTAGCGAGTAAGAACGGAAACACACAAGGTACATCTGTGTGTAATACTACCTAATTATTTACAAACCCAAATTACTTTAGGGACTCTAACGTGAAAATAATGTTACATCTAAATACCACTGGCGGCGGTATAATTACAAAACAAAATAAAAGACAAACAAACGACAACACAGCCGCGTCTGTTCCATTACCAGTCGATAATTTGTCAGGACTTTTTTTGAATAAATGAAATTTATTAATATTTTTACTTCTGTGGTCGGACAATTGCTGTTGCTGGTGTTGCTGCTGCACTGGGGGAGAGGAGTAAAACAAATTAGCCGAATGAACAAATGCCGACACCAAACAAACCAATTACGGTTTTTATTTTATTTTTAATTAACACACAAAGACGTTCCGGAAATGAAAGTTAACTGACTAAAACCTACCGGAAATAAAACGGCGCTATCGAAGACCGAAACACACTGGCTAATAACGATATTGATTTTTTTTCTTCCAGTTTTACCCCATGTAGCCGGGCAGTTCATTAAACATTTTATATTAAAAATATTTATGCACGTTGGGAAAATATGAATAAACACAATATTAATATAGATAGATATTCAACTAAGTTACAGACGAGCGATATCGATATTTTACTTGGGTACTTCATAATGAAATGAAATAATATTTACAGAGAGGAATATAGTTTTATTTTACTTGAGAGTGTGTGTTGAAATATAAATGTCACGGAGTGTAGTGCTTGAGAAGGCAAGTAGAGCATAAAGATTTAGCAGAGTTTAGCGTAGATGATGATGATGGTAGGATGTATATTATAGCTAGCAACGCTTCACTAAGAGTGACACTTGCGGATTGGTGCACGTGCCCTCGTGTTTGTGCAGGATAAACACCGCTTGTTTACGATATTGCAAGACGTGTGGCGTCACGCATTGCCATAGTACGTCGCCTATACCTAATCACACACACACACACACACACTAACCCGTTCATCATTACAAAACCTCACCAGTTGTCCTCTCTCTAAATACTATCCTAGGCTCTAATATACCAAATCTTTATACCAAATCTAGAAATAAAACTTTAGAAATTACAGTCATTTATACGCCGCTCCCTAGCTCATTAATGAATCTTAAAGCATAAGCCGGATATTTGATTTATTACATCCACACGTCCAGTATGTTCGATAATGAACACAATACAGGTCTGTGCAAGTTTTGTCATTGTCGCCACACACACATACAGGTCCACTGTCGACGATACACGAAGGACCGTATGATTATGACAAAGTTGAGAGCAAGTTCACTATCAACAACACACACCCTGCTCTACTATACACTACAGTGGCCTTGTGTTCTGGATACGTCACCGCAACCATCTTCTTTCATTTGTTGGGCGGCACCGACGGGCGACCGCACACACATGACCCCGCGGTCGACGAGCACTATGCGAACAAAGTCCTGCAGCTCAATTACCCGTGCAACAGATGAAGCAACTCATGCAAGGGTGAAGTTTAAACAGTTTTACTGTATGAGAGTGCGCAGCTGTATGCATCCATGCACTGAGACACTTTAACTAAACAGTACCAGCAGCATATCCGCATATACAGTATGGGATAGGAGAAATGTAGTTAATATAAAAATACTTCTAATGAATATATAGGCATTTTTAATTACATGTAAAATGTCGAAAGCTGAATTGTAACTAGTAGAATAAAATCCCGCGGATTCAGTCCAGACATACTGGTGCTTTTTCGATTTCCAAGAGACATTCTCATGGTCGCCTAGTGACAACCCAAACTACCCGTGTCCATGTCTTGTCGCGTCGTATCCCATCAAGTTGGTCGGGCGCCCTGGCAACAGATTATACAAGGCTCCCCCCCCCCCCTCCCGCGCGCCCACTAGCATGTTGCCTTCATTAGCTAATTGAAAATCAAGCCGATGTTGTTGTTACGCCTAACACAGATGACAAATTACTCAAAACCATATTTATTTTTGTTTTTGAAGCTTATCAAATTTCTGGAAACCCACACATTACACGGACGGTGGATTATAATATATATGCATTGACGTAACATAAATATAATAACATACATTTCAATGTGTACCCTTACATTTTGTTTTATAATACATTAGCATTAATGTAACATACATTTTGTACTGACAAAACATATTACCGACCTATTCTAACGCTACAAAACATTAGCATTAACACATACACTTATAACATTACTACGAGTAACTGTTCAGTTATATATTGACTTATGCAAGTAAGATATATGAAACTTATCTGAATGTTTGGTAACTAATTATATATCTGTAGTTCATAGAGCATATTGTACATAGAATAGACTTCACGTACATGTTGTTACGTGCTTGTGATTAACAGAGATTAGCAGCAGGAGCAGGCGTACAGGCTATTCATTATGTAGTGGGATACATGCACCAGTGTACCCGTCAACACGGTTATACGAGGATTTACTTTCAGTTACTGGCCATGCTTGCTGAAGTCTGCATAGCTATACTAGGCTACGTGTGCCGCCCGACCGCTAATATTCATTCATAACGCCTGATTTTCATCGCCAACCTAATGCAGTTAATAGGTCTCTCAACGACCAGTTTTGTGTTATGAGATCTACCTGCTTAAAATCAGATTGAACTAGTTCTGTATGTAAAATCCGGACTAATAAATTTTTACTAGAAATATCTATTTATTTTCTATTTACATTCAGTTTCTGTTAGATATCGCCACGTAATTCAATATTCCGTAAGTAAATTTAAAAACAGTTTGCACAGAAATGAAACCTCACAAGTAACAATTTCTCCGACAACAAATTCAAAGATTAACTGACTACATTTCCAATATACTTCGTGACCTGTACTTCAAATTCCCAATTCAATCAATACAACAAAAATTCAAATACTCGAAACTAGGAAAATCGGGAAACAATACTACAAATATACTCTCCACTGCAATCATATGTACCCTTGCCGAACCCGCTCCCATCAAACAATAATCTTCGAACTGATGTGTAGTGTTCTCTGTTAGACGTATGGTCGACATATGAAGCTTCATCTCTGTCGGACACTCGAGCCAGCTCGGCATCCGGGAGAAATACAATAAGCTGTTGTTTACAGTCCCAGTTAGCGAGTGTATGTTGAGGGGAACTCATAAGAAAGCAATCAGCGATCGGCACTAGACCGCCAGGGGCACCACAGGTCACAATTTTTCCATTTATCATTTTAGTATCGACGCATCATATGTGAATGTGCACGCAGCATAGCACTGATGTATAACTGGATCATTGTTCAACATTATATTTGTATCTATAGTGAAATGGCAACTATTAAAACTAACTTGATGGTTTTCTGGTTTCTACATCAATCATTATAATACTAATACATAAGTACAGTATAGTATATTACTGGTATATAGAAGACAGTAGTAAAAGATAGAAGAAGAGAAGAACGAAAGAATAGAGAAGCAGAGAAGCAGAGAGATCAGAGTTGGAAAAGGTCGACTATTTTTATTAAGACTACGCTAACGGTTTCCGGTGGCAAGCATTTCCGTTCGAGCAGACATCCAGGATGCTAATTTGTCAGGACGAGACACCAGCGCCGCTGGAACTTCGGTTGCGATGGTGGCGAAACAAGGCGACGCGTGCCCAATTGCAATTTAACGGGCACCCGGTCAAAGAATCGTAATACGAGTACTGAGTGTTCAAAGTGCGGTAAACAGGCAGTGGCGGAGCCCTGCGGAGAGATTCTACTTGTCCGCATTACTCATCTTGTATTCACGCGGAAAATAAGAGCCAGCCTGGCACTTGTGATGCGTGACACCAACCTACCACCCCCCCCGCCCGACGGACGATGCTGTTAATTCGTTTTATTCATTCTCTCATCCATCCGGATAAAATCTACAAGCTGTTGTATTAGTTTCACACAAAACTCTACCACTTGAATCAATGATACCTATTTGTTTATTAACTTGCAACGCTGTATTTATTCAACGCAATAAGTAATAAACAGAAGACATATATATTTGTACCACAGCACACATATAAATATATGTATAGATAAGACTGTTGCATCTAAATGTATATATACACAAGAATCTTCTTGAAAGAAAATATTTTATTTCGTAAGATCAGATCTTGTGCACTAGCTGTTTATACAATACACACAGGGACATATAAAGGATCAGCTTATGGAAGAAATGTCTCAGATGCAAAATATAAATCTCTGCTCTCAATGGTCCAAAGGCACACTCCCTCTCTCTTCTACTCTCCACCTTACAATATATACATCACTCACTCATACACACACAGACAGTACATATACATATACATTCAGGCTAGGTATGTACATGCATAAATACAGACAGTTATACGCGAGGAATTTATAAAAATTCTTTTTCATACGAGTGCGTTGCTAGAATTTCTACAGGATTTAAAAACGTTTCTTCCTTTTGCTGTTCCTGTCTATGTCGGCGTGAAATTCCACCAGAAATAAAGTAAAATGGCGCGGTCCGTTGCGTAATCCTATTGAGAGTACGCCAGGGTATGCCAGTCGCGCACACGGCCAGCACAATGTACTACTCCTCCAGCAGCAATCACCACTGCCACCCACCCATCCGTATACATACTGCAATAGTAGGGCTATACACTACTCTAGCATAGGGACGAACGGGAGATTACTATTTCAGGGCTGTGTTAAATCTGTACGAAAATGTCCCGAAAACGACGAAAATACATTAAACAGACGACTGCAGTCAGACCATTTCATTGCAGGCACTGAGGCCAGCCCGAATACATAAATACTAGATTATCATCACCCTGAAATATGAACTTTTCCGTTACTGTTATTGTGTTATCTTCGCTACTTGTTGCCGTCTACTGATGGATTGCACGCGGGAACGTGATTAGACGTATTATGAATATTAACATGGGTATACTTGTGCAATGGTAACCAAATGACATATTTTTTTAAGCAGATTTCATATAACATAAGCAAGTATAAAGTTTCATTGCTCAACATCTAGTGTTTGTTACTAAATATATTTTTCTTCTTAGAAAACAATATAAATCATTGTAGTCCGTATATATATTACTAATGTTTTATCTAGGTCAGCGTTGGATGAATAAAATTCACCAATATCAACGTACAACAATCTACAGAAAAGTATTTCATAAAACAAATAGAGGAAAATTGTCGAAATTCTTATGGAATTTACCGTACTCATATCTGGCTCGGTGGCCTTTTTGTCAGTCCACAAATGGTTGGATTGTGAGTTTTTCATTCCCACTCTGTTTTGTTTCATTATTTAATCAAGACGTACTTTTAATTCACTCTTTCATTTCATTCGGCGAAAAGGTCAAAAGAGACTAAAGACATCGCCAAATTACATTCCCGCTTGATAATTAAGTAATATACCGAAATAAAAGAGAGAACCGCGAGGCACCGGCAGCGACAACGTCGACGGTAGTACAAGCTCAGACACCAGGACTTGAAAGTCCGGGAGTAACGGATATATGTTCCGGTACAGATGGAGAGAACCCGAGGAACAGAGAGTACATGTTTATTTTCATCATATTTCTTCTACTAGAAAGAAGAGAGGCTAAAGGCCATACAACATCATAGAGCGACATCTCGTCGTACGTACAATCCTGCCCCGTGTGTGTGTGTGTGGCTGTCTGTCTGCTTTTTGACTGTCTCCACGCTAGGATGCGGCAACGCATCTTGTGACATCGGCCCATTGTGTTATTAGATAAATGATAAAAAGGTACAAGTAGAAATGTTGATGCATTCGTTACGGGGAAAAATATTTTCCGAGAAAAGCAAAGAGCAATATATATATATA
>JAGJTL010005742.1:2112939-2123054 GCA_022063505.1 Calosoma granatense | reverse complement strand
TATATAAAGAGCATCTCAGCTTCAATCTTTCCGGCCGGCGATCCAGAAAAAATTTCCCAGTCTTTTATTCTCTGCTGGTCTCTCCCCACCTTTATAAACCCATCAAATCCTGGCTCATCCCACTCCTTCCCGTAAAAGGCCTCTTCACTCAGCGACCGGAACGCAAACGTTTCCGGACTTTGTCCGATAGATACCCCGGAGTATTTCATAAGTAGCTCCTCTTCTGACCGGATCTGTTATTTGACCAGTCGATTATGATCTGTTTGTGCGTCCACCGAGATAGTCTCTCCCGTTTTCCTTCCATGGACGTGCAGCACTGCGTACTGCCAAGAGATTCAGCAGTACTCAAACTTACTATCAAATTCACTTGTACATACTCATTTATCATTTCATATATGTATACATACATATAGAGATCTTTACAAACTGTATTGTTGTCAGAGTGAAGTACGCCACTAATATTCGTACAGGATATACGCTTCTTGTACAACTTCATTATGTTCTCATTAGATTCCAAGTAATAAACAGCAAATTAACGAAAGAAACGTAGGAAAACGGAAGAGGAAAAAAACAACGAGATAATGTAGTTTATTGAAAAATTAACGTACCTACTTTCGTGGTTCTCATGCAACATTCTTGCCAAAATTCCTGGGAAATTCCTGCTCCAACCAACCGAAACTAAATTTAATTATCGGGCATATTTACCTACAGAAGATTCTAATTAAAAACTGCCCCGGGGCAACAGATGAGACAATAATTTCTGCTGTTGGTTTCCTCTCGGTACTACACTGGCAAACCTCTTTTTTATTTGCCCTGAGTCAATAAGACAGTGAACCCAGTACTAACCTTTCTCTCATTACAAACCGCACAGTTCCCGATTATTTCAAATGAACAGAATTTCTTTAATACACACTCGGTATGATTACGTCAATAGGAGAGTATTATTTTCTTTTACAAAATATAGATTTAAATTATATTGGTCGACATACATGTATAGAAAATACATTTAGCATATACACACACACTCGCTGAGACATTTAGTAAAACAATTAGGATTATTCTACAATATACACTAACCACGGACCGTCCACACATTTCCATTGCTGAACATCGCTGGCTGGCTCATTTTATTAACAACAAAAAGTATCTGCGGACAGTGATTACTTTGGTATTCCAATAGAGACGGGGATAGGCCGAGTGAGAACGTGTGTGAAGGGTCTAATGGTCCGCGGCGAGAACGGATGACAGTCCATTTGCATGATTGCACAAGTCCGCCAATCCTAGTCGTCGTACCATTAGGTACGGTTCCCTATAGATCTAACACACACCCCACTATTGTATCGCAAGTAGATAATCTAAATACAATTATATGTTAAAATATTTAAATACATACAGAGAATTGTAGATAGGTATGTGAAATTATGAAATAACTACAGTGAATATTGGGTTATTGACTGAGACAGTGTACAAGTAATCTGGTTTCATGTGACGCCAGGGCGTATGGTGACAATGTTGACTGCGAAGTGAGTGTCGCGCGTGCGGCGTCGTACAGTGATTAATCAAGTTTGGGAGGACGCCGGGACGCGCACACACTGCCATAATTGGATCACAGATGGAACCGGCATCGGCCAATGAGCCATCTACGATTACCCGTTCGCCGGGCGACGTCCGCCGGACCCGAGTCGCAGCAGAACCAATTAATTTTAATCGTCGCAACGAAATCTTCACTTAATTCGCGTCCGCGTGGCCGATTATTCTTTTAATACTCTCCGCCGCTCGCCAGTACACCAGTTTAAAAATTTCAAACTCAACTTCCGGACAAAGAGAAAAAATCAACTTGCTTTAATTCCGTCATAATTAAACCAAGTAGCTATGTGTAATATGATAGCAGCAAGACAAGGCGCTC
Source organism: Calosoma granatense (assembly GCA_022063505.1). Classification (NCBI taxonomy): domain Eukaryota; kingdom Metazoa; phylum Arthropoda; class Insecta; order Coleoptera; family Carabidae; genus Calosoma; species Calosoma granatense. The sequence goes on along the minus strand of JAGJTL010005742.1, from coordinate 2,121,148 downwards.
TCTGTAACTCGCGAACGGATAATCACTTGTGCACAATATACCTGTATGTATATATATACAGACAGTGATATAGAGTATAACATGGACTTTTATTTGAACCGTAAATACTCAACAAAGCCATACATACACACTGGCCTGAAACATTTTAGTGAATAGTTAATTTAACACTATATGTGAAATAAACCCGTAATGTTTACTACAAGTTACTAGCAATCCAATCGATTTAAACTGTTGCCGACTAATCCTAGTCTGATGTCTAATTACATTTTACAGCGGACTACAGATAATTTACGAAACAGACAGATTTAAATGCAGTCAACGAATACCCACCCGTTCACCCGTTCACACAAGTAATCATTGAGTAACGGTTACTGTTTTACTAGAGAATTCCAAATGTTTAGTTTTCACATAGTACTACTAGTCATTTATTTTAATTTTAGCGTTAAAGTTAAGGTCAAATGTAAATTGTCGCAGATTTGAGAATGAAATGAATATTAATGAAATGTTCACTTTGCATGTTTCAGTGAACATGTGTAAGATAATTACAGCAATTATAATCTGCAGCTTGAATATATATGGGTGAATGGATCTCTCAGTAACGAAAAGCCAATCGTTCATCGATGTACTGGAGACAAACTGGAATAGTGAGGTAACGATAGCAGGGATGCAGAGAGGAATGAGGGGGCGCGGTGGTAACGACAGAATAGTAGTGCAGTATAAGGACAGGATGAGGTAGATGGCGAGGGTAAAAGGGGTTAGTCAGAGAGAGAGAGATGAGAAACAACCTCAAGACGTAATTAGTTCTGTCTGAAACATTCCATCTGTCACGTGATCGATGCTTTAGACGGGGCGGTGTTAATACTGAAAACGTATTTTATTCGAACGACTACGACGAACAGCGGCTAATTATATCTGGAGCAAGTAGAGCAATCATATTCGCTGAAGAGTTCATTTTAATGATTACGATATTATCACAGTTTATGTGACTTGGTGAAAACGGCCCGCCTGGGAGTCGAACCCCATCGTTAAAAGGGACGTGCACACCGACCGATGAAGACATGATCAAGCGAAACGCTGGAACGGAGATGATGAACAAGCTCCCATCCTCCGATGTATCCGATCGGAATTATAAATTACATCCCTTCGTTGAATTTGATACCCACTCAATTTATTGACGTTCCCTCCCGCACGCCACAAATTTGTAACTTATGTTTATTTTTTCTTTTTCTTTTACTTTATATCGTCCTGCCGATATAATTCTAGGTACGAATAAGTTTCTCTTTCTCTCTCACTCACTGCACCGCCATATCAAATAATCTAATCAGTGTATATTCACTAGTGGCCTCTTCTCAATAATCATGTAGTTTTCTTTTTATCATTCAAAGGAACTTAACAGGATAACATATCTTTGATTCTGTTACAACTCGTTACATATTTACTGAAAATATTTACCACAACAAAATCATGTTATTACACCAATCCTATACGAGTATACACTCGTCAAAAACGAAACCCTATCTTTGTTCATTTCTTAACAATAACGATTATTAAAGTTTCTTAACAACTTCAGCACCGAAATCGAAAACCCCGAAAATAAAAGAATAGATGTCACGATGAAACGGGGCATAAAACATTTCGCAAGTCATCGGAATCGACACTGGATAGAAAAAGGAATGAAACAAAAATTCAGCAGCGGCTTAAGTCAGATGAAAGACTGAAGACTGGGGAGTTTACATTTTAAACATTCGAAACCGCATTTCGTTGGCTGGCAGCGGATGTAACGCGCGATGACCGACACCGTTCTAGAAACAGGCCTTTCAAACACTGAGCTTCCACATGAAAGGGTCCCTGCGGGGTCCACGCAGCAACCAACTTCATATCGCTACTATACTCGGACACGTGCCAGTCCGTGCACGTGTTCTGCACGTATACCAACCAACCAACCAGTCAACGAACGTTGTAAACGACAGAGAGGTACAACTAGCAGACAGTGACAACATTATATAATGAAATGTGGACAGTGTTCTGGAACGTGGAACAGACTGCTAGCAGTGCATATAACTTGACAATCAAGTATTTCTCATGCAGTTTTACTTATGGTATTGAATATGAAAATTAGATAATATTATAGAGTATTGTATATAGTGAAATACTAGGAATAATCCTACTACGCCACTGGTCAGCGAGCGGTGAAGCCGTGAGCAGAAGCATCAAGGAAAGGAGAAAGACCGGAGGCAGAAGTAAACAAAAGTATGAGAAACACAAGTTTGCAGGCAATTGTGTTAAGGGAGAAGGGTGGTGTCCTTTAAATTTATTGCTCTCCGACGCGGTCCCGGAAAACTTGGCGGAAAATTTAATTATCCGGTACTTTTATAAGCGGCGGAGACATCTGAAGTCGTTACAACGTCATCCCGCAACTGCAATTTCGGCGGATCAGCACAGTACGGTACAGATTCAACAGAGAAGTGAAACAAAACACATACAAACACACGTACCCGCCACTAACCCCTCGCCCCCTGCATCTCTTCAGCCTCGCGAAATCCGTATTCCGCCAGTGTTTAATGTTAAAAATTTATAAGATACTCCTCCTCGCGCACAATCTCCACGGATTTATTACTCCGCATTTCGTAAAAATGTTTTAATTTCAATTCACGATTTATTAAAAGAATTCTTTTACGGAATGTTACGAATGACTTAAAGAGCGCCTATTTATGGATAATTAATGAATCATATTTGCTGTTTTTATTACATTTTGGCTCAGTTCGCCTGTTCCATTCCATGTTTGAAATAATCGTTAGCATATTTACAAGCATCTTTTTACTTCTTTCAAGATGATGATGATGATGTTATGAAGGAAATTATAAATCTAGTCTGTTTACTATTTCACAAATAACCAATGCAGCAGAGCTGACTTGTACGCCTGCAACCCTTTCTATTACATGTTGCAAAACAAATATGGATAAAAAGTTTCGGTTTTTACTTTTTTCATTCTGAGACGACTGCTATGAATAATATAAACACACAAAACGAATGTCGCAGTGAAATTTCATTCAGTGCTGTTCAAAAAAGTGCATAAATGTCACATTGGTATTTATATTTTAGAAGTCATACATAATTCACTTCCTCTGGAATATATCTTCTGTGAAACTTACAGTTTTCCCAGAATATTTTATGCATGTATCGAATGCAATACTACTACATGAAACGTAAATGCAAATCACTTGACTGCACTGCATAATTTTATGCATTTCTATACGAGTTTTGCATAATTTCATGAACACTGCATTCAACATTCATTGGCTACTAGATTCATTTATGAAAAATAATGTAGTATATTCGCACATATCTTTACTAACGTAATTTCACTTTCGAAATAATGTACAAAGATCAAACTTTCTACTATTTTATTTCAAAGACTTACCTAAGCCAGTGTCTCTTAGTGACGGGAGTATGGCAGCATATTGCATCATACTGGTCCGCAATCCATACTATCAGTATAATGTAGAAAGCTGTAGTAGTATCGTTGAAAAATTCTGACATGATTGCTTCCATGCCTGTAAAAGAGTACAAATATATACATTTATCGAAATATTTAACTATAAGTGTAATATTATGAAAAACGTTAAACAGAAACTATATTGTAACATTTCCGTAATGATACCTTAACGAAAAGTAGAATATTTCAAATGTATAGAAATACCGTCTGTTAAAATAAATGTGCAAACGATGTCAACTTGACTAAACAGAGACGGTGAAACGACAAGCAACAACCGGCAGTGTCTCATATCCCGGGTGGCGTGGGGTGAAGGGTAACAGGCGTGTTGGGAGCACGGGTGAAGCATGGTCTACTCTGGATCATGTCTCGGTGCTTAGCGTCATCTGAAATTCACGGACACGCGCCCTCGGTTGCTTAATTAACGCCACGAGACACATAATTACGTACCGAAATGAATTAGTGAAATAAATTATAAACGGAAGCGAGCGCGCACGGTCAAAGACGAATGCGGTTAGTGGATACACGGTGACAGGTGATAAGCGACACAGTAATTCTTTACTCTTTACTAATCGCTTGCAATCTTCAATGCAAGAGTTCTAGTGTTTTGTCTTTTTGTTCTTTTCTTGAATATAGTTACACAGGAGGAATTAAGGAATACTGTGCACGTTGGTATATAATAGTTAGCTATAGTATAATCACTAGACATCACTACTCAACCATGAGATAACATTTAATTAATTATTTTTTTCGGAAAAAACTCCCAAGTTAAAAAGCCGGTCGGCAAACGCCTCCGGCGAAGACAGAAGCAGTCTGATGCCTAATTATTTCACGTTAATGTGAAGAGATATTACATGTTTTATTTTTTACTTCCATTTTTCGTTTCAGGCAATAAAACATAATGCCATCAAAGAACAGGATCGACGTTGGGTGAGATATTAAAAAGCGTCGCTTTCTCGTCTCTGAAGCGTGTACGTAGTGGTCCGCGTCGAGAAAACTCTCAGCTGATGAATACGACAAGTTTGAAAAGAAGTCGGCAACCGAAAAATACATACACATACCATAATACAAGAAAATATAGAACTGTGTTGCTGAATAAAACGATATTACTGCTATTAATTTCAATTTAACTATTGTAAACAAGAATATTCATTTATCGTTGTTTTACAATGTAAAATAATATATTATATATCTATATGTGTAAATTGAAAGCTCAAAGCAAAATAAAATTCCAGCAACCCGCAACACTCTTATGTAATGTTGGCCCTTCATATAGCAATACCATTGATTAAAATAATAAACACGTTTATTTCTAACAGTTTTGTACATACTATTAAGTAATATACGTTTATTAAAAATTTCATAATATGTAAACAACACAAAACACGACAGTTATTTTATAAAATTATTAAATGCGTTAAAAAACTGGCAGAAAATATTTCCTAGACAAATTGAAAATTCCGTGTAACTATTTTTAATTCCACTTATTAAATTATGACTACCTTTTAAATATACTTTAATAAAACATTACTCCAAAATTAAATGTTTAATATTTCAATATTGTACGCTAATAATACAGTGTTATAATATATTAAAATATGAATGGAAGGATTTAAATATTATAACACTTTCTCCAGTGAAATACAAACAATTACATTTAGTACGTGTGCCATACAGAACGATCAACAGTGCCCCTTTGCTTGACGAGTCACCACTGTTCAATATAGTTCACCCCACCGGATGGAAGTAGAATCAGAGGACAGGAAAAAGAACGATCGGGCGAAAAAGAGAACGAAAGCTGTTATGTGAGCGAGACAGACAGATGTAGAGTGGATAGGAAAGCTGTAGGTATATACAACCTAGACTAGAAGTAGGAGTGAGACACGGATGGAATATAGAGAAAGAAAAGAAGCAGCAAACATAGCCTGGGTGAAGAGTGGTGTAGTGTAGTGTAGTGAAGTGAAGAGAGATGAGACGAGAGGTGTGTGTGTGAGAGAGACGGACGATGGACGACCGAAACGAATGTAGGAGAGGCTCAAGTGCACGGCACGGGATAATTAGTTTCCTGATCGGACAGCACCGAGACGGCGAAAAGTCAAACAAAACACGACGCATCTCAGGCGCGAGTACGACGACGCCGAGTGGCGGAATTGTAATGAAGCTACGGGACGCTCCGGGAGCCCGTTTTTGATTATAACCGTGTCCGGTTTCGTTATCAAGATCGGTAGAACAGCAAACCTCACTTACACACCTACACACATGTGTATATATATATATATGAAATATATACAACATTCCATATGCAGTATGTATGTATAAATAATGTCAAACAATTAAGGATATACTCTTAAAGCATATTCCACACAGTGCGGTTCGATTTATCTTTTTATTCACGATTTTTATTTGCACACGTTCAACATGGAAGTTTTTATTTTTTCGACAGAGTGAAATCGTAGGCTGTACGTAAACAAATCCGTGTTTATTTAGTCACTAATTAAACCAGAAACCAGGGCACCCCATGTGACGTGCGACACTAGATCTGTCTGTTTACCTCCGTAACAGAACCTGCAGCTGCTGCTGTTGATGCTTGAGTTTAAACCAGACTGTACAAATTACCGGGAAATATTTATTTATTTTTTCACATTACAGAATCCATTATATTTATGTTTATATTGATAATATTATATAATATATACCCTTGATTATATAATATATTCCAGTTTTTCTAGCCAGTAACAAAATGTTACTTAGGCATTATATTTTAGTTTCTTTTCCCTTGTTCGAATAATATTTCCACTAAAAACATGATGGGTGTTTCGCTGAGAGAGAGAGAGACAGACAGAGGGCTTGGTCTTATATAAAATAAAATTAAAAATACATTCACTTAAACAGTGCTTCATAAAACGGAAGAACAAGAAAGGAAAAATTATCAGTCTCCCCTGAGAAATGAAATCTTTTTCGTTGCTTTCAGGATTCTTACAGTGGAGGAGTTACTGTGTACAAGGACCGACAGTTAATGCAGTTTTCTACGTTGCCAACGTAGAGTACACAAGCCAACATACAATCACAAACGTATATACACACACACACACACACATACGAAACTATGTTATATGTCACACTACGAAGCTCCAATCTTTCTATATGAAACCTTCCATCAGTGACTTGTACATACATACATGTGCATTAGTTTATTTATTATGGAGATTCCTAAATGCAATAATTGATGGATGTAATACTATTTGACGTTTAACAGGTTTTGACAAGATTCTGCTATTGTACACACAGTACAAAGGGTATATTTTACTATACTGTTGCTTTGTACAAGTAGATATATTCATTGGGGAATTATTCTAATAACAACTTTACACTATGTTTATCCCGTGTTATGTTCACTTTCATTACTGATGTAATTTGTAACGCTTGCTACACACACGAATGCACAATTTTCAATACAATACTGATCAGCGGATCACTGGAAAGAAAAAATAATAACAAACTGGCAAGGATAAAACAATACAAGCAAAAGGCAACAAGGAACAATTATAAAGAAACTCCACGTTCGCCACAAAGAAAAGAACGTGGATTTTTTCACAAACGCGCCAGAGGAGATGAATAAGTGAAGCTACAAATCGGTACTTTCATTTCAAGCGAACGTCACAGTGTACCTGGGTGTGTGTGTGTGTGTGTGTGTGTGTGTGTGTGTGTGCGTGTGTGTGTGTTCTGAGATAATCAGTGAAACAAACTTGTATGTACCTCTATCAACTAGAAAAAGTTTAGTGGCTATATGCTTCCAAAATTCAAGCAGCAATATATTTTATGAAATGTGTCATAACATATTGCTTATCAGGGGCTTCTCTATGCAATCCCAAAATACACCTTAATTCCTAAGTTTCAAAGGATAATATCTTTAATACTTGGACAGCCGGGCTGATTTTGGTAAAGGGGCCCGTGGCGTCAAGAGTATATTAAGTACATACAATTCAAAATTTGTTATGTATATAATAGAATATATGCAGTGCCTAAGATCCACTATGATGTATATCCAAATGTATACACACGACAGTCAATGTGTTAAAATACGACATTTCCGATTACATCAATAAATTTGGTGTACTTTAATTCACATATACACCAATATTCAGTCTGATCTAAAATCAATATTAGTTTGGTCAAATTTGAATTTCCTAGCACAATATCGACTATATTTTATATAGAAGCTATCAATTTGTTATAAACAAGTGTGAACGTGTGGACCAATCAAAAGCAAGGGTGGTGTGGTGACGGTTGAACGATGTATATTAATTTTCCACGATCCATAACCACAGCAGAGGACCACAACATTTGTACGAAGTCAATCATTTTAACTATCAACACAGTTCACAAGGGGCCAACGAGCGCTCCACGGTAGCCTAATATAAAATTACATAATCACTAACAAACATCGGCCAATATTACAAAATAACCCATAATTAAAGTACGCCGTGTACACACAAACACACACACATAAGCAGGTGCTCCACGTAGAATTGCTAAATATGATTGGACAAACTACAATCAGAATACCTACATCATAGCTCATGTACGTTTAATATCAAATTTCTTGTATTATAAAAAACTTACAACAATATTTGAAGAAAAATACTACATTTTAGAATAAATATAAAATAGTAAATAAGTGAAATCAAATACGTGTTTTATATGGTTAATCTTGAA
>JAGJTL010005742.1:2074990-2106915 GCA_022063505.1 Calosoma granatense | reverse complement strand
ATACAGATATAATAACTGTTATTCCTCTTATGTAAGCTCTGAAACACACACAGGCACATGAATATAAACAGATACACTCTCTACTTAACACATTCCACAAGTCTTATGCGATGATACATTGTAATGATTTGATTGTTTGCATATATGTACATATGTACATTGCTGAGCCAATAACTAAAACCAATGTATTACACATGTTACATACAAATATAAGTGTTTAAGACTTTAGATTAACAATTGTCATTTATAAAATATAACATTTAAATCTGTAGTTTGTACGTACGTACCTGTATTTACTTACTGCTAGTATGGACAAGTCTGTTTGTTGTGTATTGATGTATTCATAAATATACCACCCGTTCTTTCGTTACCAATTTTTTTTATTCGCTAGTCATATTGATTATAAGTCTTGATCGCACATACAACCCCCTGTATCTCTCTCATACTCTAACTCCTGACGGACCGCCTCCCCCGCCCCCGCCCCCTAGTTACTCTCCACCGGCCTCTTTTAGCCACAACCAACTTGAAAACTTCATCAATCTTACTTCGTTATAATTTATGCATACGCAGCTATGTATATTTTGTGAAACTTTTGTCATTATCCGAAGTATCATCTCGCCCTTCGGTAGGCGAGACAGCGAAAAAATTAGAGGGAAAAATTCCACTGTAATTATAAAAAATATGCTTCTGATGGTAATTAGTTGGATTTAATTTCAATACCAAATCCTGGCCAGTACGGAAACTAGTTTTGATATAACTTGGGGAAGAAAAGTTATAATAATAATATTTCCGAGAAATTTCTTGTAAACACTGAAATGACTGTGAAATCTTATATTCGTAAATAACTAGAATCATTACTGATATGTTGTATAAATTCAACAAATAACGTACGTATCATATAAATGTGTTTCATGAGTATTACATTCTACGAAAACAAGTTGAAAATAACGAATAATCTTTTGCAAACAGGAGAAAACAGTAAAATATCTTTGATATCCTAGTAGTGCCTTGGCATACTCCGTGGTGCAACATCCAATCATAAAAGTCTAACGCACAAACATAGAGTCAGCGGCGGCGACGACCGTGACGGAGATGGTGGTGGTGGTGGATGAGGCTTGTCCGGGTCTCGGGAGCCGAGCCCGAGGGGTTTCCTAGGAAAAGCGGTAGACCGCGGTAACCACGTAACAACGGTCGACATCAAACAGCGTGCTGCAGACCGGGTTTTCAACTGAGAACCACTGCATGTCCGGTGAAACGGATTCGGGCATCGTGTTGACACACAAATACCACAGTAGCGTTAGGTTCCAAAGCGGATTAAAAATACATGATGATAAATAAAACTAGTAAAACAGTCAAAATTGCGGCGACTCAATTTCAAATATTTATCTGCTCAATGCTTTATATAGTATTGTTTTCCGATTACAACTATTCTATCCGTACTATATTACTAATTATATCTGACATGAGTGAATATAATGTACTATATGTATTTCTTTTGCAGAGATATGTTTGTAATACGTGCTATATTAACTATAGTGCACGAAGCGTAACGAAGAATGCGCAGCAAAATCTTATGGCAGAAAATAACATTCGTATACGAGAAACTGTGGAGAACTAGTATAGAGAACGAGGGGATGTATATCCGGTGGGAGGATGGTTAGGAGTAATAAGAGTGGGAGTACAAGCATTTCCCCTCCGGGACGTCCGGCTGTGATTGAGATGGACCCATGGTAAGTTAGACTCAGGACCGTATTCAACATTTCATTCATTTCAAAGTTCCATTATGATTTCTTTTGAATACAACAGAAACTATGTATATATTTCATATAAATGTAATATGCCTCTTAGTGATAGTCCTATGTTTAATTATATTTTCACTTGAAAATATAATTACTTACAACGGTTATAACAAGACGTTATAAAAGTCTTTAATTTCTAAATCTAATTGCGTATATGTTAAATATTAATAATAATGGAACATTTTCTTAGAAAACTATGAAAATACTGCTGGAGCCGGTCCTGGTAACTGGCAGTATACTCTCTCATTCTTCATTTCTGCCAAACATATACACTCACACACACACACACACACACACACACACATATATATACACGTACAAATGAAAGAAGTAAACTTACCGATGAAAACGAATATCTGATGATGAGAATACCTCAGCAGCATCGAGATTGATACAGTCTGCAATAGAAAAAAGTGCACGGATAAATTTACATGGCAATTTTAAATTGAAATAAGAAGAAAAATATGTACAAAAACGGATACATGAACCTATAGAATAAATTTTACATTTACACATTGTCCAAATGTTTAACCAAAATCTTGCACACAACATATCCTATTGTTAATTAACTCTGAATTTGGATTTGCTACGTAAAATACTGTGTAAAATTTGACTTATATAAATATGTATGCAGTTTAGTCTGTAATAGAATGGACTAAAATAACACACCTACATATGTACATATATGAAATAACACAATGGCTGTATGATTCGAGATTTTCAGACAATAACTATTATTACAGGACCTTTTCATAAACGAAATAATTAACAGCGCAATGTGAAATTAATTATTTCATTACACCAAACAAATAATAATTTCTCTGATATAATTGTTACAATTTCCTCGCCATCATAAATTAATATAAATAATTACTGAAAATGATCAATACATGCACAATACACTACACATATGACGGTACCACTTCATTTTAATACATATTTGAATAACTTATCTATATCCTAATAATATGTACATTCGATATAACGATAAGCATTTAATGAATAAGATGTATAAGAGCAATAACAATATTAAATAAAATTTTGAAATAAATGAAACTAACGTAGGATATAATCCCACCTCTATTAAAAAGCAAAAAAAAAAACAATATAAAATAGTTATGTGAAAAGTTATTTGAAAAGGGAATGTTATATGAAAGTAATTCTGACAAAAAAAGGGAAATACCATGTAACAATAATATACTCGTTTAACAAGTGCACATTTCATACATACCGACTCGTATATCAGTACTGTGTAATCTTTTATTTCCATTTGAAATGTACTTATTTAATAATATAATTAGTCTTATTTGCAGCTTGCAAAACCAATAAGTAATTTAACAACGGTCTCCACGGATACCAGTAAATAAACAGTTAGTTACAAAACAAATATATCAACATCATCATCGGAAAGAAGAAAAACTTGGGCAAGAACAGCAAACAATTACAGCAGCAACATCACAATGTTGTACTCGTAGTTATAGGCAACCCTGCTGGTTCAGCTATGCACGGTTAACAATAATAAAAACAGGTTAATTAGCGCAAAAACCCGATCAAGCGAACAAATAACGAACTCAAAACAAAACGGCAACGAGAAAACAACAGACGAATTTCTACGGAAAACAAAAACAACAAAACTCGCAACAGCACGCGTACAAAGAAACAAGTGCGAAAGCGTAGTCACTTGTTCACTCTCTACATCCAACATCCTACATGTACTCTTCCTCGTCCTCCTCCCTGTCTGTCCACCATTCATCGTTCCTCTAGCTACAACAACGCTGCATCGTTCTCCACACACACACACACACACAGGTATATACCTCTAGTACAGGCTGTACAGGGTACATGGTGAGAGAACGTACGCAACGAACTGGAAGTATACACATCAAGACTGTTCGTTCATGATTGATCGATTTCTCATTTCAGACCAGAGTTTTATCGTTGCGAACACGAGGCACGATGGGCTGATAATGTGCCAAATACATCATTCATATAATGGACCAATATTTAATAGAAGTTCGCTGAATTTTTACACACTTCTCGCGCGGTTTGTTACACCGATCATTGGAGAATAGGAAAACAGTTAAACGAAACCGACTCACAGCCAGATCAATCAAGTTCACTTGCCAGTACAATATGTACTTATTATGACTGTGAGAAAATATTAACAGTAACCATAATTACAAGCCTCTGATTGTGTAATTTTTAAATACTGAAATGTAATTCAATGAGTTGAATCAACGAATGGTTCGACTGCTGCAATTTCACATTTCTTAACAATTTGTATCACAGAACAGCAGAGAACAGAAATGTGTGGGAAAAGGAAAATCACTAGTGATATGATAACTGAATCCCGACGGCAGGAGACCAAGTGAAATAAATTGTTTGAAATGGCGGGGTGTTCGTGATTCATGGCGGCGCTCCGGTCGCTTGTAATGATCTAATTAACCCTGGCTATACGGTTACACTGCGCGACATCGGACACCCTGTACACTCCATGTGACAAGTACGTAGCGGGAGCTGCTAGACTGACTTACACCACCATTCACACAGAAAGCTACGAATATAGCATGCAAGCTTGCTGAACAGGATACGTGATCCAGTCCACACAATATCTGTTCTAATGTGATAAATGTACTGGAACGTGAAACAGGATATAGTCATATGTAACCATGTCTGTCACTATACACTCATTCAGATTAGATTAGAAAATTAATATTCCTTTAAGTCAGTAATATAAGTAAATGTATACATTAAATATTTTATAAAATGCACAAGATTTCAATATAAAAATTACCGAGTATGATTAGGATAGTATTTACTCCTAATCAGATGTATTACTGGTGGTATCCGATGAAACACGTTTCGATATTTGGTAGCAGACACAAGCTTGTACGAGAATAAAATCATCACATTACTAATAGATCAGACCAGTGGGTGTTGGATTTCAATGTCCCATTTGGTTGATTTATGATGCAAACTGACACCGGTACTAGTGTGTATGCACCACCTCCGTTCTGCAACCGCACAAACCGACCACAAATAATCGGCCTCACTAGCACTGGATATCACCGCAATTACTCTGAAGTTATTTCAGTTATTTATTGACGGAACTTTCCATTCATTCCAACAATGCTCGTCATCTCGAGTCAAAGTAATAACCATGATAAACATAGGTGTGTTACACTCTTCTACCTTTATTACCAATATTTACACAAATAACTTGCGTGAATTACAAGGAAAATTTACCGAACCCAACGAGTAAATAACGTCATAGTTCTAGTTGATGATATTTATGCGATCGAAAGGAGTGGCAAAAATATTTCTTATATTCAAATTTCTATACAGCCTCTTTAGCCTAGTTTTCAAGAAAAAAATTCCTTTCCAAATGCGTTTTTATATTTCTACTATCTTTGTAAAAAGATAGTAGCCATTTATGTATTTATTTATGTTCTACACTAACTGTCATCTACTGATTATAAATAAGATTTATTTGTTGTTACGAGTCAGTAGAGGTCATTGTGAGTTTAAACAGAGAATATATATGGTACTTAATATGTGATACTAACAAAACAACAACAATAAGGTCCAAAATATTCAATATTTTCCGTATTCACAATCGTACGTCGCAATAATTACAAACATTTATCTTACTTTCAATTGGTATGGCTTGGTATCTCAACATTGTTTTTTACATTTTTTATTATTATTAAAGAAAGAAAATGAATAAGACCATTATATTAACAAGGATAGAATGAAAAATATCCGCGGTATTATAGGAAAAATAATTTTAAAAAGGTATTAATACTTACAAATACAATCATAATGAAAAATGCAGCCAAATATGAGCTTCGGGCCATCCACATACTGACAAAACGATAGTGTTCGCCTGTCACCACATTTCTGTAACGAAATATACAAAAATTGCATTATATAATACTCTCAGATCTCCGTATTCAGTGTAATAAGTCAGTAATAAACTATTTATTATTTTAGTACTTAAATAAAATGATATTTAGCTTTAAAAAAGTTTTTTTTAGAAGCCTCTCCTTACAAAAAATGTTTAAATCGTCATAAATTAAAAATTGATGTTATTTTCTTTTTACATTAGTGTAATCAATGTGTAAGATAGTAGCTACACTTTTTGCCGTTTTTCTTTTCAAATAAAAAATATAAGTAATGTATTATATAACTGGCCTGTGTACGAATATCCTATACAATTAGCATAAGGCAAATACATATAGTACACTAATTTTCTGTTCTCCATGTTGGAGATGGAATATTTTATTATTATAACACCATATACAAACCTTAAATAACCCTTATTATCCTCTTGTTCTGCAAGTGTTTTGATACTGGCCATCAGTAAATCATCGTAACCGAGAAATTCGTCCAGGATGAAACGACTGAACGGATCTCCGAAACATGTATCTTTATTCGGATCAAGAGTAACAATTTTCACTGGAATGCCTAGTCTCTGGCGAGTGGCCGGAGACAGTCGTAGAAATCCATATTCTAAAGAATATTCTACAATGTATTCGTCTTCAGGCCATACTGTAAATAAACAGGAGATATTAGTTACAATTAAGTAATATATTCTAACTGTGATGATTCAAAATTACTATGCAGTTATAGTAGACTATTTATATAATTAAGTAGTACTAAGGTATATAATTACAAGTAACATGAGTAATTGATAGTAATATGAATCAGAACCATTAAAAATAACACTAGTTTCCGACACAATCACGTGCGAATTCGTATGAAAACTTCATGTGCAAATATGTATCATCCATGTTCATTGGAATAATTTATTTTTCAGAAATATTGCAAAAATCCAATGAGAGATTACATTCTAATGTTAGGTGAACAGAACTTTCACAAATAAAGTTACGCCGTAATTAATTTGATTTCTAATAACACAGATCGCTTCATGCTACACACGCACATTAAAAATTATTGAATCGTTGCAAATTTTTAACTTTTTCCCCATCATCAGCATTTTAAGATAGTATACATATCTAATGCAGTTTATATTTATATATTATTTGTTTTCTCTTTCATAAAATATATACTCGATACGGTTGATAAACGTACTCAAAACAAACTTGTCATTAAAACTTTCGTTTTTCTAATATAATTTTCCTTCATAACTATAATTATATAACATTTTAAGAAATGTACAATTAATATCAGATAACAGTTATTTAGTGAATGTGAAAATCATTATTCATTGTTATAACCCAGTGGCCATATAATTTTTATGTTCACATAAATTGAACAGAAGTATCTTTAAAGTACGTTTGAATAAAATAAATTATAATTTAGTTTTGACATAATCGAGCACAAAAGTGAAAACAATATTTAATTCCACAGTACAAATATAATTCGTAACTTGCTTATATAAATATATTGGTCAGTCTTGTTTTCACAGTCATAAGACAATAAAAATTCAATTATTCACAAATTTACAATTCAAGTGAGTTATCTGAAATTCTTTTAAACTAGTGTTCGACAATTCTCCTGTCTGGTGTGAGCAATGGAAGCAAAAAAGTGTTTCTACTTTTTGATTCATAGTCATCTGCATAGATTTCTATCCAATTAATTATCTTTTACTCTGAAATTTGTTAATACAAATACTAATTAATAACAATACCTGCTCTCACAAATTTCTCCACTTGTGGAACATCAGTTTTGAGTGCAGGAACGTCTGTTGCTGTCTCTGTTTCTAATGTAGTTTTACTGATTATAGTTTCATTAACACTGACTGGTTCAGGAGTATTACTTTCATTGTCGGGTACAGTTTCTGTCAGTGGTGTTAATCCATCCCATACTGTTACAGACACGGACACATCCCTTGAACTATTGATCGCATCTGGTTGTATATCCAAATCCGTGTTCAACACTGAACTCTCAGTAGTATGATTAACCACATCGGAATCATCCAGCGGTTCAGTTAATTCATCCACCGCTGATGGTTCTATATTTATAAAACCATCGCGTGCAAGTAAACCTAACATTGTTGCCAGATCTTCAACCTTCTCCTGTTTCAGCTTCTCCTCCTTGGCATACGACTGTTCTATATTATAGTCCTGTGCTGCGTTCCGCAGTATTTCCACTCGCAATATGCCATCTCGTGGCCACTGGTCTCTAACATGCTCTAAACATGTGGTCGGTGTCCGAGAAAATGCTACATGTATGTAAGCTAACACGAAGAAAGCGGTGATAGCTTTCAGTAATATTACGAATTCTATAAATCTACGAACAGGACGTGGAAATGTCCTTGCATATGCTATAGCGGCTTTGAAGAACAATGCATGGAAGAGTCTATCACGAACATTGAATAACGGATTCTGGTTGTTGTTGTTACGAACACGATTTGTATTTATTAAAGGCCCACCACCAATGTGGTTGTTCTCTGGATTTATTGGACCCTCCATTCCTCCTCCGGGTCCTATTCAATTGAAATAAAATATTAATTATTGCTTTACAACAAAATACATACGCATAAAACACTAGTGAAAATGTGAGTCACTGAATTTCCACTGGTAACATATATATGTTGATATTATACTTCCGACATTGACGTAAATTTTTATAAACATTAACGAATGAAAGTGTAATTTCATTCAAGAAAAACACAAGTAATACTGCAATACGGCAAAATAATTTTAGGATATAATTATACAGTGAACTGTCATTTTGTAAATATGCAAATAGTAACATAGTAACCAAAGGGAGAGATCCCTCATTACCTTGTGACATTTCACAGTTGGGTCATCCACAGGACACTTGGAATATTCAGACCTGCAGGCGAAAGTGCGGTTTACATCCTGTAAGTGGAACATCACTATGAACTACTTAGCAGAATATACCTAACCTGACATTGTACTCGACATCAATTAAAAAATAATATTCAGAAATGTCAAAATACACCAGCTTCACTATATCAATTTCCGTATAGTGACACAAACTATAGAACAATAGACTACATTTACATTGAAAAACTACTACTCACGACCTTAGTCCTGACGTAATATGGAAATATGGATTAAAAATTATTATTTCAGTAATGTAAAAATCACACCTGTGAACACTAGTAGAAACATTCACATATTTTCATAGCACGTGTTATCACTATTCAAACTGGTAAGTAAGAATTTATTATCACATTCACCGTTAACTATACACTACTCTAATCGACGATTTTAATCACAATTTTGTCCATATTTCAAAATACAAAGCAAAACAACAAACCACTCTGCGGACTATCGGTCACACAGTACACACTTAGCAATCCGACAAGTGCTGTTCTCTGTCGGTCCTCCGAGATAACATGCTCTGGTGAACAGTGAATCTCAAACAACTACACAATACGTACCAAAATTATATATTTCATGTACTGTGTAATAATACATCTTGAATTATGATACGTACATTATACAAAAGAACAACATAACACACGTGAAAATAATAGGATACATTGCACAAGCAATTCGGTCCAATAATTTATATTTCCTACCATAAACTGATTTTGGTATCTTATGAAATATTCTACTGCCGTACTCCTCAAAATCCTCTTTCCTAAAAATAACATCAATTGCGAAATTTTCCAACAATCCCGTAAATACGAACGATAAACATATAGCAATAAAAACATCCAGTGCTTTCATATATGGTACTGCCATTGTTGCGCAAGCTGAATAATGATAATAATAAATTAACAGGCACAAATTTATACCGGATAGGAAATATCGGATTGTTATATTTCTTGGATTTAACCAAAACACAAAATATGAAACAACAACCATAAGAGAACATGGTGCAATGGTACAGAAAATATAATGTTCATAAAATCTTTTGATAGTAATTTGCGCAACGAGTACCGTAAAGTTTCCTATAAAAGAAAGTATGAATGAAATAAAGTACACACAGTGTTTCTGCATATATTCAGACTAACCTGATGGTCGCACTTCCACTTCAGAATAAGTATTCACATCAGTTAATTTAAATTCTTTTAAATCTGTACCTGTTAATATTTCTATTGGTATTTTGTTCCATATCAACTCAACTTCTTCTTTTGGAAAACGATCTAAAGAACAAACATAGGTTTAAACATATTTACAACTTACTTATTACACATTTGATTTTGAACAACTTACAGCTGCCTAATTTTATTGCGCATTTCTGTGTGTCGAACGGAAATTTTCTGAAATTAGTAGTGCAAAAAGTTTTTACAGTAACCTTCTCACTGTACAAAATATTTCCTTCCGGTCCCATTCCACGCCAATATTGTGTCATATCATTTTCTTTAACGTAGGCATCGCCTTCCGTTGACGTTATATGTGGCCGCCATATTTGTCCATTTACTGCTAATTTTCTCGTTCGCTGATTGGCTCCTAATCGAGGATCAAGCCAGCGTTGATGAAGAAGAAATGTAAAACGCACTTCCTGTGTAAATAATTCACTAATACACGTTTGTACATATAATATTAATACACATTTCTTACCATATCATTCACATTTTCGAAATATATTTGCGACAGTGTGATAGATATATTTACCGTCGTCGTAAATACATCCTGTAATAAAGGACGACCCATTTCGGGTAATTTCTGGTCACCACGTAAAGATAACGCGGTTCCCATTAACATAAAACAATCGACAAAATGTGTTCTCATTTCTAGTCTTTTGGATTGCAAAACTATCTTTAAATTCGGAACATTACATAACGAACAAATGATCTCACTTATCACGGATGACGAACAAATGAATACTAAATATTCCAGACTACAAGCAGTAGTCGTACCACCAGGAAGCACATCTGGCAAAACACTTACATGATTCATGAAAAAAAAAACTAAAACATTTTTATGTCCATTAGGAAAAGCTGTTAGATATTTTATTAAATATATTTTATTCAAAAATAACAGTCCTTCACCGTCATACTGATACAAACAAAAGTAACATAAAACAATACTTTAGCATGGTGACAATTTGTACTTTGAATCCATGAGGGCCAAGATGCCTGCAACGGATGAAATAACACCAAGAAAACCAACAGTTGAAGGCGACAGTTTTGTATAACCTAATGCAGTCAAAGGAATGAACAGGTCACAACTGTTTTTAACAGTGTCAATCAAAATATCTCTACGCGATTGTACGCACATGAGCGCCTTGCCTACTGACATTAAAACATCATTTATAGTCCGACAACCTAATCGCGGACATATTGATGACTGTTCACACTGTATGATCTGATATATTTCATACATATCCCTGACTAGATTCATAGTAATAGAATACAACCAATATCTGTTTGAAATACTGGCCCATTTATCTGTATCGAGTTCGCATACACCTGACCTGCTTAACCATATCATATGATCGGCTAATAGAAATAGTGAACTGCTTATTTTACTTAAAGAAATGGTAATCCGTACTGCAACATTCGGGTGGTTGATGAGAGGTAGAACGGAGTACAATGTGTCCAGACAACGCCCCAACCGAAGTACTAAAACACAGCGTGAAATTACAAGATTCCACATTAGTAATTCTGTTAATATTTACATTTCCGAAATGTACTGAATGTGTATTCAAGACTTCTCAGTCGGTCCACATCTTTTCCGCCCTTCTGTTGTATTTTATGTGATAGAAATCTACTCAGATACTGTAGTAATCTGAAAATAAACCAACAACCGCGTAGTACGAATACAAAATGAGGTTATGATACTAATAACAAACCTTATAAGTTTATCTCGGCCTGCAGTTTGACTGTTTAACTTTATTAAAACCTCCATTCTTCCTAGTAAATGCAACGCACTGTATATTTCATTGCTTCATTAACTAATTATTCATAGCTCAACGTCCAAGTACGTTTGACGTTTGCAAATAAATGCAGCTGGAGAGAGAGAGAGATGTACACAAATCTATGATGATAAACAGAGACATTGTGAGTGAATCAACCGATTTTAGTACGTACAAGTGTCAACGTTAAGGTGATAGAACTATGGAAGTAAATAAAAATATTAACATTAAAAACACCGACACTCAACTCCAGCATCCTGTTACGTCAGATGAACCAGTGGACATAAAACCACTATTTCTGCCACATTCGTATCCAAATTTAAGTGACGATGACACTCAAGATACAAAACACTCGTCAACCAGCAGTACCAAAAAGTGGTCACCCGGCAAGTGGCAAGATGCAAATCGTAAAAGTGCGTTTCAACCATATAAACAAACAGTGTGTACGGTGTTGACAAATCTACAAAGAGGAAATACGCAAGCGGAAGCACCGATACCACAGGAAATGGAAGTCGGATTTCATACTCGTGCCGGACAAGGTGAAATTATGACGCAAGATATTAAGAATGAACCGGCCATTGATATTCGCGATAGTAATGGACTAACTGGACTTCACTGGGCATCTGCGTACGGACAGTTGCAATCCGTAACACTTTTACTTGAAGCTGGTGCTAAAATTGACTTGGAAGGACCGGATGGAGAAACGCCGCTACTATTGGCTGCTAGCGGTGGCCATCATGACGTTGTTAGATTATTGTTATCGGAAGGAGCCAATGTGAATCAAGTAGATGAGGTATTTTCTAATTATACATGTACTTATTTATATTTATATAGCGAACAAGTGAATTCATTTTAGAATATGAAAATAGAACAACAATGGAGTGATTGTTTTCAGGTTGGTAATACTGCACTCATGTACGCGGCTTATGGTAATCATCCACATTGTTGTAATGAATTATTGTTGAGAGGCGCAGACGTAACGGCAACGAATATGTTTAACGATACTGCATTTTCATTGGCCTGTGATAACAACAGTAATTTAGGTAAGGTAATTTCTCGTTATCAGATAAAATATTAATAGTAATACTACTTTTCAGCGCAAGCCGTCATAGAAAACTGTCTGTTAACACTACTATCGCCATTGTCATAATTGATACACGTGTTGATAGTCTGTAAATAAGTGATTATTCATGTTACCTATATTTTTAATATCTATTTTCTTTGTACATATAATCTAAACAATCAAATTTTGTGAAAAATGTTTAAAACAAAGTAAATATATTTGTTTATTAAATTATTTAGTGTTTTTTTTAATCTTATCAATCAAAATTGCGGAAGACTGTGGGAATTGTTTGATATAATTAGTATTATTTCTATAATTATCCTGTTTTTGTATGATATCAAGATATTTGTTTTGCATTAAGTATGTATTTAAAAAATTTATTTGTTTCCATTGTGTACTATTTGTAAATAATTTCACAACACAAATATGCCTGGTTGGTTGCCTGCTAACAGATCTATTAATTCTCTGATGGAATAACATATGAAAGATTGTAATCAATTTGTAAGATATATCAACATTCTCAGAAATGTTTGTAATTAATCCATGTTATTAAAAACAAATCATTTATCTATTGTGACATTAATAACATTAATAAAAAGTAGCTTAAAACTGATAAATTAACATTAGTAAAATTGATTTTTATCATTTCCATTCTATTTTAATTTTCACGGGAATTTTTCATTCAGGTATCAGACAATGGTGTACATCCAAATGAGGCGTGCAGTTATCACGAATCAAAGTCAATAAGTCACTTGTAATCTGTTAACTGGAAAATGGCACGTACTGATAACACAATGAATTCCCCATTACATTTTTGCATTCTCATGTTGTATTTAATTACTACTGACTTATTTTGGGTATTTTTTTTTGTTTGAATCACAAATATAAAACAATTCTATCTGCTGAGTCTTCTGTCACTATCTGTTTACGTGTTGTTCAATTAAAATGGTTGTTAAAAAGATGGCGGAATCCGCAAGTGACACTGTTTGGGATTATGGGAAGAATCTTGTGTCGTGTATAAATATTCTTATGTTACAAGCAATTTCTGCTGTGACAGTTTTTGTTGTATGGATGTCAGTACAATATAATGTATCTGAAAGTTTAATGTTACATATATGTTTAACTACAGTAGGGGTAAGTAATAAATTTTTTATATAATCGAAAGTATTATCCTTATTTTTTAATAATTTAACCACTATTTTCAAATCTACTGGTGAATTATTGAAAGACTATTTAATATAAATTTCTTTTTATAATTACAATTAAATCTAACATAAATTTAATATTTATTTTTAAACATTATTATTTATATTGTTTTCTTTTTAGTACGGTCTGTTAATGACAGAATCTATTATACTTTTCTCGGGGGATAATTTCTTCGGCAAAACAATTTCCCGATACCATAAAGTACTTATTCACGGTATCTTTATTGGTATGGGCAGTGTTTTAGCTTTGGCTGGAATCTCTATTGAAATTAATGGCAGAATGGGAACAGAATGGCCCCATTTCCAATCTATTCACGCAATAACAGGTACAAACTTATCAACACAAACCAGCAGTTTGCCAAATCAGTTGCAAACAAAACAGTGAAGTATTTTGTTTGATTTACAGGTTTAACTTCTATGATTTTAATGATCTTAGCCTGTATCGGTGGAGTTGCAGCCGGCCATATACAAAGAGTTAGCAAATATGTCACATTCATTCGACCAGTATGGTGGAAGATATGTCATAATTTCATTGGTCAGGCAGCATTTGCTATTGGAATGTGTAGTTTGTGCTATGGTTTTGACACTTGGTGGTTTCAAGCATTTGCCACGTGGCAACAACGTACAGCATGTATATGTGTATGTGCAACTGTTACAATATGGACGATCTTACGTCCAATGTCGATGTTATTGAGTTATTTAAGATCTGCTCTAAGCAATTGATATTTGTCTATTTATATTACTATACCATAATTTATACTCTAATTATAAAGAAATGTTATCGAATAAAGCTATCGAAATTCTTATAACATTAATTTCTTACATTTCTCAACGGAGAAATTACAGTAGAACGTAGAACATAGTAACAATAATTATAAATTGAACTGAATGAATGTACTAATTTGTACTTGAAGAACACAGAAATTAGCACCGACTATTCTGTATTCATATTATTATAAAGAACCCAGTCATTTGCAGCTAAATGAAATTATATTCAATTCAAACATATCGCTCTCCCTTTAATTATTTAATTTTACGCATAAAAAATTCCGCATTATCTCAACAACTGAAACTTCGTTATATTACATTAATCTACGTTTCAAAAAACTCCCAACAGTTCAACCTGCTGCAATCAAAATATTATTGAATTCTCGTAAGCGCCTCCGCCAAAAAGCTCAATTTTTGGTGGAGGCGCTATGAATGACGTCATTAGGGGGTCGAATAAAAATAGAACCTTCTCTATTCAAAAATGTAGTCAATATTGAACTAAAAAGAACCATTGATCAGATTTTTATTTTAAATATTCTCAGCAACTTTA
Source organism: Calosoma granatense (assembly GCA_022063505.1). NCBI lineage: Eukaryota > Metazoa > Arthropoda > Insecta > Coleoptera > Carabidae > Calosoma > Calosoma granatense. Next base: position 2,091,726 of record JAGJTL010005742.1, on the reverse strand, counting down.
AAACATTAATTTTCAAAGTGTAAACTAGTCGATATTACCTTTAAACATCGAAAAATTGACGAGTAATTAAATAAAACCAAAAGTATAACAGTCACATATATAGTTCAAGCATTTAGGAAAAGATGGCAGCAGCAGTCTCGTTTTTAATTTTGCAATTTTTAATTGTGTGTAACTCCGAATATATTTAATGCATTTTTAAGAACAGAATTTTCTCAGAGTCCAAAGACATTGAAGAATGTTCCCTAAAATTTTCAACTTTCCTTAATTAGAATGGAAAATTATATTTGATGTAAATAGTCGGAAAAATCGTGAACTCTGTACCGTATGTTTTTTCAACATTTTCTTAGTATTATAATAATATCCAAATGAATTATTAAAAACAATGTTTGTAAATTTTTAATACAAAATTCAACATAAAATAATGTTAAATTGTTTAAGATTTTATTTATGAAAATAATATTAGCGCCCGTAGCCTATGCTTGTCTGCAATACACAAGTGTTAAACTGGTCACAAGCCAAGTTCATACTTTTTAATACAAAATAACAATGGTTAAATCAAATATTTATAACAATTCTTCTAAGTTCTTAACACAAATTTCCAGTATAAAATAACGATCACTTTAGTGTGCATCTAACATTATATGCTACACGAAAAAATAATTGATATTTAATTGGCAGGCAGAAAACTATAAATGGTAATCCTATTAAATTTAATAGAAAGTAGGATTAAATGTAGTCCAAGGAATTGATCATAGATGAAGACACCAATATCGTTTTAACAAAGTCAGGCAGGTTTTTCTGTTTCCACAGTTCTAAGCCAAGTAACTTGTATAGACGGTATAGAGACATATGTACATACAGGGGAGAACGCTATCGGTTTACATTTATATCGATAAAATACATGAAAATATTACGAAAAGTATGAGTAAATATTATGAGATAACATTATTGTTAAACAAAAATTTAATTCCTGTTAAATATTATATACAGTTAAAATTTCATGCATGCTTACATCTAAAAGTGATGGTAAAACTGTCTAGATAATAAGGAAAAAAAAAACAATAAATATATGCATTTGTGTTTAGTTGTAGTAGAGTGTAGTTGATAGAAGTAGAACAGGCTGTATTCAGCAACAGCAGCAGCAGCAGCTAGGCCACAAATAATTAGTAATAATTTAACACATTAGCTTTTGAATATTTAAGAGGACAAAAACTACTTCGCGCTTGTTTATGCGTTGCGAACAAATCACAAACACACAACAAATTGATAATTTAAAAGCCATAACTCACGTACAAGGGCCTGGACTAGGTCTAAGTCATTGACCCCCTCGTCCATTCTGTAAGGCCATTTCTTTTTAGCATGAATTATTTGACAGCTTAGAATGTGATTTCGCTGAGATAAAGCACTGATCTGTTTCATTAGCAGTTGTGTCGTGGTCCTTTTGTTTTTACTAGCGCACACACACACACACACACACACGAAGTTTCGTGATTTTTAGGTTAGATTAACGACAGACAGCTTCTGATCTCTGTCAGATTCTATATTTGATATTTGCGGACATTAATCATATTCAAAATAGGCCTTGTTTCGATAATGTTACTTTTTATAATGTTATTTTTTGGATTCGAGTTTTGAGTAAATAATTATCTGTGATTATTTGTACTTCGTGGGGAGCCGCGTCAGTTCCGACGATTAACGATTAATGCAATAATTATTTCCGTCAACATTTGAAACAAGAATCTTCGGCCTGCGGGTGATACGTTTTAAACAATTGTTAGGGAATCTGATTTTAAAGTACGGTACAAGTTTATTAAAATAAACAAGCGATACATTACAATTACAATATTGTATATGTAAACATATAAAATTTAAAACATACATTCAGATATAATACATGATAGTCTGCAGACGGTATGAATTCTAATGAAGAAACGATTATCACATTATTTATAGCTATAAAGCACTTACCACTTTTTTACAATCTGTAAAACATTAAACAACCACTTATTCTATAGTACAGTAACCATTAACCGAAACGAATACATGTCATTTTATACTTTGCGTAAAACAAACAGGTTTTTCTCTCTTACCGACTGACTAAAATTAAGTTATTCAAAAATTGCCATGTATATATACGTTGATAAATGTGCAGCAATGTCAAATAACAGGTCTTAACTTACAATGTTCAACAACTATAATTTCAAACCATTCCCGGTAAAATATCTCACAAGTCTTATGTCCTCCAGTTGTAAGTGTGGACGGGCAACTTGATACAGAGCTTATGGAAGTGGCGGCACTCGTTGTTATGTCTCCTAGTTCGGCATTAAAGTAGTTTGTTGAGACTGACTACAAGTAACATGCATTCACACAAATTCAACTTGCACTTTCTTGTATCGCCTGTTAGGAAATCTACAGTTTCATTCACACTGAGATAGAATATATTTCGAACAGTTTATTGATGAAATATCCTATTAAACGTATTCAAGCTTAAAAACGAAATGATGAAAAATAAAATCCACATCAGTTCACGCATAATTCGCCAACACTATAAATAATTCATCATCTGAAAATCTAATAAAACGTTCATTTTATTTCTGTCGCTTTCCATCTGTCTTAATTTTTAACAATACCCGAGGTTAACGCATGTCAATGACAATCTTTTCGGAATGTGTATTTACACACATATACAAATTACCAAATATGCAAATCATTGTATAAGTTCTGTCACTACGCGTGTGTGCGTGTATATGACGACTCGTGCGTACACTGTATTTAATACATATCTGGACACGTGTGTATACTACATATATGTAGAAGTATACTAACAGTGTGTATATATGTGTGTGTATGCGCTTGTTACATACATACAAGTGAGTGAGTGTGTGTGTGGTTATGTTTCGTGTGACCAGCCGGCATTCTACAGTGTCCTGACAGAGCGTGGTCGACGCGCCATGCCCGTTGCTGAATGAATTGAGCCTCGCACATGGTACTTCTGACAGTTCAACGCGATCCATCGACGTAGTATCATCCCGCGCTTGCTTCCTGATCAATTACCCACCGAAACCGAATCAATTTAATAACCATCGACGACTAGGAAGCATTGCGTAAACTATTTTAAACCGGTTTTTGCTGCAACGCCGTCTAGTTTTTATCGACTGTCAAGCATCGTGTTCATTGCAATTGTTTTGTTGTGTTTGGCGAACAGCTGATTGCTGTAATCAAAGTTTAGTTGATCGTTGACAATGTGATGATGCCAGGCGGATTGTTTTTATTGTAGTGCGATGTGATTTGACGGGGGATACTGGCTAAAGTTTCAGTGATGCTTACGAGGGATTCGCGTGTGCTTGTTTTGCCGGCAACTTGTCAAGTGTGAAATTAAACCCGGTTATACTATTGACATGTTTCCTGAATACTTGAGTGTTCTGAAGGAACTTGGGTGAACTACTCCGTGATGATGGCAGCAGTCAATTTTATCGGGTAATTATTATATTTCATACGATATATGGTTCATATTGTCTACTAGACATGTATTTCTAATTGGTATTCACTAAATGTATCCGTAATAATTGCTGGGTTCAAAGTAGTCCATAATGATGAATATGTGAAGGTTATATATAAAGAAGAAAGTATCTTCTGATAATTTATTTCCTAATATAATCACATGTATATTAGATACGGCTAACTGAGTATAATCTTGGAAATAATTATATTTTGCTCCATGTCCTCGTATCGCTTGTGTCAACAATGTGATTTAAATGGTGCACACTGATATCTACTTTATGACGAATAAACTAATTTAGATACGGTTTTTATTAATTAATATTGTATGTGATGCGTCTGCTCGAATCATCTAATTGAAATATTAGTTGTAATTAAGAATAATGTCCTGCAGATACACATATGTCAAAACACATAAATATAATTGGGAATCATCCGGAGGAATTTTAATAATATTCGGGCAGACAAATTCAGGCCTTTTATATTCGGAATGATTAACGAATTTATCGCGCATAATAATCTTGTTCAAATGTAATTCAATCGATGTGACTCACCGGGAGATTAAAATATCACCAGTTACCATTTACAGTTTATCATTACTTATATATTTCTTTAATCAGAAACTGTATGTAAAACTAGTATCTTTTTTTATTGACAAGCAAAATTATATAAATGAATGTCGTCAGACGAGTTAACAAGATTCTCTAAAATACTTGAAACATTTTTTACATTCCTTACGTTTTAGTAATATATTATTAATGATAATATTAAACATTTTACCAACTGAAAAAACATAAAAATCTACAATTTATTATTTTGTTCGTGTGTTGGTCTAATACATTCAGATAATATGTGCTTATCACTGTAAAATCTCGAAATTCTGTAGCCTTGAGGCGGTGTGAAATATGTTTTTTTGTTTCGTGAAAAACAAACATTTTTACGTAAATTTATATTTTGTGAAATTAATGTTGACTTTTGTATCTGTCGTCTGCTAGTTTAGTAAAAGATTCGCCCACAAAGTTGTCTAAAGCGAATAGCAACATACTGGAAAAAAGATTTATTCGTTCCGATTATTTATTTAACCGATAGAAATTCAGTTTAGATACGAAATAAATTTAGTATGTGCCATGAAAAATGTACTGTATGGTACAATAATAATAAATTTATTTAATCATCTGTACAAATCTAAATTCGACGTACAGTCGAATTACAATAAAATTCTAGACAAAATGACACAATAGAATATTATATTTATTTCATTAGCTAGCATGTAACATCAAGTTTGCAATGATTGACGAATCGATTTATATATTATCCACTGTTTATATCAATTTTATAGCCGTGTAATGTTATTGAATGTTGGCACTAATTGCAATATTAATTAAAAATGTTTTGCTTATAATAAAACTAGTTTATCGTTTTTCTCAACCAGTGTTTCTCAACAATGAAAACATAAATCTTGTTCATTATTAGTTTATTTTATGTAACGTAAAATATTTTTTATAATCTAAAATGTTCATAGTTGAGTTGTATCATATTTTCATATTTATTATTTATGTGATAATGACACATTCTCATGATAACACGGAACAAATTTACATACATATGTACATGTGTGTGTGTTTGCATATCATTTTACAGTGATTATAAAAATGTGTAGAGAACCATTAGCATATATTGTTTTATTCATAGATATTCGCATAATTATGCAAATGTTTCATATGTCACAGAATATTTATCATTGATGATATTATAGTAAAAAATACAGATGCCAACAATTTGATTTTAACATTCAGAATCATTTTACAATTTGTTTTTTTATATTTCTAATTTTGTACGTAATATAAACTATAAACTAATGGTTTATTAAAATGTAAAAAAATGCTTATAAAATTTTATTCGGCCAGGCATACATTTATCGCAATAATTTTCTCTTTATGTTGTATGTTATTATAAAATCATAAGCTATATCGAATCAAATATCATCTATGAAATCAATTGTAATGGCTATTGCAATTCGATCTGATATTGTACATAATTTCTAGATAACGTTTAGCGTGAAATGACTTTAATCGCATAATTCTACATACAAATGTGTTCAGTTAAGTACTGTTGCTTCAAGTTCATTACCTATACTTGATAAGCATCAAATACTCTATAAAAGAATTTCTATATTATAAATTAAAAAGATCATTGCTTCATTTATGCAAAAATTCCTGTATCTATGTATATTCAATGAGGTAAAATATTTTTCGTATACCTAACTTATAATCAATCGTTTAATTTATAACTTATTAAGCTGATTGATTGGGACAGGTACGAGAGGTACAATTAATAGACTTATCTGTATAAATAATATTGGGTTTAATATAATTTGAGACCATGTTGAAATATGTGGTTGTTATAGAGAGAGAGAGAGAGAGAGAGATTAGCTCGGGACTCCCACGCATTGAGTGTTGGTAGTAAGTAGATAAATCAAAGCGTACATTTGTAGCTAGAACTAACTATGTATGTACAGGTAGATAGTTGTTCAGCTTTCACAGCTACCTATGATGTGATCAAGTGCATTGGGTACTGACTGCATTTCTAAGGCTTCAGCGTGTACATAGGATATGACTGCGATGCTGCGCCGATATATCTTGATTCGATATAATTATGTACAGTCATAATATAATGATTTACAGTGTTCACGCGCTTCTCTGTTATTAATAATGTAAATTTACTTAAATAGAATAAAACGTGAGAAGGAAATGATTAAGATTGTAGACATGTCATGTGTACGGGCCAGAGCCGGACTAAGGAGAGAATGTGAAATTCTCATACAGAACATTGTGTTCAGTTTACTTAGCTTCCTCTACTCTTATCTCGTTAAACAGAGGTATAAAACGGTTTTATCAAGTCAACACACTAACTATTGTTCACATCGTTAATAGCTAGTATTTAAACCAGGTTATTTGATAAGCTTAGTTTGTGTGCTAAATTTACTTTACTTTTAAATAAAAATTATGTAGAAATTTCTCTAAAAATATGTATTTTGCAGTACCTTATATGAAATAAATGTAAGTTATATACAATGTATAGAATTCCTAATAAAGAAAACATATAATGATTTGCAAGCTTCATTAAATGTAACTGCGTTTAATAGTATTGCTGACAATAACAACCGTACAATATTTCTCTTATTGTGTACAAAAATATATTATATGTCCCACGATTACAAGACTATAAAATAAATCATCATTAATTAGTATATTATGACCCGTTTTATTTGAGGAAATATAAATTAAATGTGTCGTTAAATGCAAAAATAGTTGGCCTTAAAACTACAGTTTAATTCTTTTATTTCTAGTTCAAAGTACGAATTTTATTAAGTGTACATACAAACAAGCAGAAGTTCTCAATCTATAGTTTCATTTATTTGTACAAGGAAAAATAATTAATATTGAATTAATCATAATACATACGAGGTATGAGTAATAATGTTTATTTATTTATTTACTTGTTAAATGCAAACATCTGTTGCACGTGTCATATAATAAATCGATTAGCAAATATAAACACCACAACATTGAAAGGTTAATTAAGATTTTATTCTAATTAAAATGTATATTATGATCAATTTGTAATTGAACCAGAAACCGATCAATTATCAAAAGCACCGCTTAATATAAACTTGAAGCAAAATTTCATAAAACTACGTCCTAACTATTATTTTTACAGTTCTTGTCCTTGATCATTTTAATTAGTGAATTAATAACTTTTTTCATCTGAAATGTGAACATTCTTCTCGCATTTTCCGGGCTCGTAATATCTTGGTATTCTTGGAAATTGAGGCAAAAAAAAAATGCAGGATATAAGAGCCGGGAGGGGCAGCATTTACTCATTGCTCAGTTGATATCTTAATTACACTATGTGTAATGTTGATGAACTGTTCTCGACTTGGTCGCGTCTGTCAAACTTCATACTCTGGATGCAGAGGTCTCTAATTGTTAGGAACCGACTAGTCGTTGTGTAGATCCGTGTTGTCTGTGGCGCGAGTATGTTGTTGTAACGTACGCTACCGCCGCCGCCGCCGGCCCAGGGTTGTTACTGGTTGTTGTCTTGACGACGGGCATGATTGCCGCTTGCAGCTGTTTGTTCAACTGACTACCCTATCGTATGTTACTGATGGACTAGTGGTTGCTGAGGTGACTTGGGAAATTAATCTTGTACCGGTTGCAGTGCGTGACGTCACTTTATTTATTTATTCTTACTGAGTGATATCAACCAATCCGGTCTCATGCAATATCATTGCTTATCAGACAGTTTTACTCTTATATGCTTCATAAACAATAATTGTTATTATCATTGTAATTTATTATTTATTCTCTTAAGAGAAGGAAATACCGATATATAAGATCTTTGTTAATTTGTAAAATTAGATGGCCTTTTAAAAAAGCCGCAGTGTCCTTAAAATTTTCCCTGGAGTCTAATTGTGTGTGACACCCCTGACATGGATGCTCTAATGTCTTTTTTACAGATAGAACACACACATACCAACATGACTAGTAAAAAATAACTAAAAGGAAACACAGTGCTTTCACAGAAAGAAAAAAACCCTCATGATAAAATTGACAATATACTCCCTATACGGGACGTTACTGGTATTATATAAAAGGGCTCACTTAGAAATAACAAGAGTGTTCATCTTTTACTCTATTCACAGACCAGTGTGGGCGGGTAATAATATTTACTCTAGGGGGCTGCGCCCAAACTACATGACAATAAAACCGAAATTAACATATATAATATATAGGATACAATATTTGATTCATGTACAAATATACAGGGGATTATTTGATATTGGAATTTTTATAATAAGATTACAAATTGTCTTATCTCGTCTAGATTTATGATACATATGTGAAATACTCATTAAACATTTTTTTACAATAATTTGAAATTATGTAAAACATGAATGAATAAGATAATAGTGTCATTCAAAATCTATAAATAAATGTTTCTCGCATATGGAATAATTACTCATCTGGTACAGTAGTTCGATTTTGCTCGCTTAATGAAGCACAACTTGTATGATATGAAATATGACAGATGAAATTTAATTCATTATTCAGAAATGATTAATTTTTATTCTGCTCGCTTGTCAGACGTGATCGCAATATCTGTAAATTAACATGCATAAATTAGCACATATTAGTTGCTTGCCAAAATGTTAAGTGAATACGTGTGTGTGTGTGTGTGGGTAGACATAAGATCCAGTTAATAGGCGCCAGAAAAAAATCATGCAGCAAAAAAACAAAAGCAAACTGAAAAAAGCAGCCGACGTATTAATAACAGCAGTTTGTTTTCCTTTATGTTTTGTTGTGATTTTAGTTACGATTAAAAAAGATTACACATGCAGATTTCTGTGCGATAATATTCTATAAAACAGTTGATTTTTAGATAGAACTTATTTCTTTTTATTATAAACTTGATTTATGTCGATTTTTATCGAATAATTTTTATTTTAAATTAAATTCATTCAATTGTTACAAGAACGCCTATGTTTTCGTTAAAGAACACTAATAATTTGTATGTTTGTACATCATATATTTAATATATGTTCTGTGTTCTTCACGTGAATGGTAATTATATTAACATATTCTCCTTATGCTCGTAGCACTGCAGCTATACAAAGTGTCAGGTTTAGTCTGGCTCGAACATCACTACTTCCTTATATTGAATTAGTATTTGTGCTGAATGAAAGGCACGTTACGGTATCTATGTATAGATGATATCGCTAGTTCCCGCATAGAATAAACAAATCCTGAATTGGCGGCACCATCTTTGTTATTGTATCATTAATATTAATATCATGTTGGCTGTGGGTCTTACAGACTGGCTTTCAATTTTTTTTTTCTTTCAGATGCAGTGAAGTGTGAACATTTTTTAACTCGTGTTTACTTGTTTTCTGGATGTAAATAACATAACTAAATTATTAGTAAAATTGATGTCATTGACACTCGAATTATTGGTCTAATCAATTAACAAAATTACTCCTAAAAGACGTCATTTATATTTACAAATAAAATTAGATTTTAATCAGTTCATAAAACGTAATGAAAACATCAGAAATAATGTGATTTGACTGAATGTTTATTTCATTTAAAATTAAAAGTTTAATCGATGATGCACTTTCAACTTTTTTGAAAGCTAGCCTTCTTAGAAGAGAAGAAATTGTTGAAGAAACTGATTTAAAAGTAGCTACTGCCAATTAACCATGATTTAGATTCCATATAAGATGTTATTATCCGGTAGTAAACAACAGCTAACTAGTTCCTTGACTGTTGTACTGTGTTTCGGAATAACTAATAACTAATTGTAATGGTAAAGCTATGCAGCAGGGAAACTGTTGTACAAGGAATGTATTTCAGTATCTCATAAACTTACATTGCCAATAGTCTAAATACAAATTCACTCTTATTATACATACGAGTATATAACTTTTCTAAAATTAATTAAATCGTACAATATCATATGTTTGCACAACAAAATTAATTAGTTTCTATTCAGTTACAAATATATTTGAATAGTTTAATGTATGCTAACGGGGAGTTGTTAGGATAAGTAAGGATTGTAACTGACTTGTAAAAATATAGACAGGTATGTAACTACCATTCATACATAACATATATGTATACAAAGTAATGTATAATGTTAATATTTCCACGTAAATTATACCTTCAATAATGTAAATGCATTTCTTAACCCCGATAACGGTGCAATGATGTCACATTTATTTACAAATAATAAGCACACTTCGATTCTTCATGCAGCCACATTGTTGTACGAGTAGTACGTTCATACTTGCACACACATATATGAATATGGTTATAGCAATTGAATGCTAATTTTTTCCTATGACTCAGTACAGAAACCTTCGGCTATAGTGCACAGAATATTTGGTACTTGTTATATACTAATTATCGCAGTTTGTGAAGCGAACAGTTCCATCTTCACACGGCTGCCTTGCCAATTGAAAGTTAATAAATGTGTCAGTGCGAATTACTCGGTCTGAGGTTTTTTTTAATGTTCACAACCCGAAATAGACTGTGTACAATTTTAAAAATACTACTTGCGTAGTTTTACTACTCTGATATGTTTGTTATTGTAAATGAACGAATCTTTTTTCGGTTTGTATGTGCTAATAAAATATTTAAAAAAAGGTTATATTTAAAAAAGAACGTTGTGTAAGAAATAAATTCGGTTTGAAAAATACTTGAAATATATGTTCCTAACATATTCTCCTATCGAATTAATTCATATTGAGATAATTACTGAGCGTTAAATATTTGACTTTTTATTTTCACTAATTCGTAATAATTAATTAATGCTATCGTCCATTAATTAAGTATAGGTACGCACATTTCACGATACCTATCTGAAATATTCCAAATATTTTTAAATGCTCTAATTAAGCAAAATATTTCTAATTTCTGTGGCCTGAATAATTTCCAAAATGTTTCAGTAATGTCCAGCTGCAAGGCTATTGCTAAATACACATTTTTGAATTAAAATTTTTCTCATATTTCTAAGTATGCATTGGTTTTAGACATCAACTACTGTGGACGGTGTATGGAGGAATACAATTTGCATATGTTATAAGATACAAATAAAACAGAAATAATTTAATTGGGCGCCTATCTTTAATTGCTCTAAATATAGTCATTTCCTGATAGCGTGCCTAATTTTATTAAACTATTGAATTATTCATCCTGCGTGTTTTTTATTCTTGAGAACTAACCAACTTCATTCTATTGTTTACATATATTTATTCTTTTCTCCTAACGATAGTCTAATTTAATGTTTATTTACTTTAATTACAGTAATGCATTTGTTCCATTAAAAAGCTGGATAAATAGAGAAATGTTTCCATTTAATTTCACTTAATTCTTTAAGTACGAGTAACTTGGACTGATTATTATATAGATGTTTTGGGTTTAATTGTGTATGAGTGTGAGTGTTTTCTGAAACTATCTCTATCGCATTATAACCTTTCGGCTGTGACAACATATTACTGGGAGCCCTTTATATGTCAATGAACTCAAAAAGTTTACTTGTTCACTGTGTTATTTTTTCCGAGGCAATATTGGGGAGACAAGTTTTGGAAGATTATATAAAGTCACTCAACTATATGTACAAAATTCTTTAGTAAACCTTCTGAGAAACGTTTAGTAAATGAAATGATATATTTCTCTACTGAATTCCAAACGTTTCTAACATGTTAATTATGTCATCAAATGTACATGCACAGATTAGAAATAAAACTACTATCAAATATTTAATCCGGGTCAGGCTTAGAACGATCCATGAATCAAACAGGCTCATAATACAATATTGTGACACATTATCAGTAGTAAACCAGCAGTGACAAACAAGTGAAATTATTATACCATATCATATTACGTTATTCGGAATGTATCGGGCTTAATTTTCTGACATTTTCATATCAGCACATCCATTAATATGTTCACTGCTGGCTGAGACATCGAGTCTGCTGTTTAACTCACTTTATCTCTTCAATAATATTTCTCAAAATCTATTTGTGGTTATTAGATTAAATGCTATAATTGACAGGGGCGTAGTATAATAACTTTATTAATAGAGGGCTAGAGGCATCATATTAATTTAAGATAATTTAGGAAATGATATATTTTTTAATGTAGAAATGTAATATATGTAATTGATGTGAAATTTGATAATTTGTTGCTAATTTTCGGCTACATTGTTTGGTAATTGGATAGGAAATTGATACATGAAAGTGTATTCAACAGGATTAAGATAATTACGATTGAAAATTCGAATCAGAAAAAGACATGTTGTCATGTTGACGTGTGATCGACAATAGAGACTGAGTAACAATTGATAAAAAAATGTCAAAGAGATTGACAGCATGATTTAGCATGGCCAATAGAAATTGGTTAATGGAAAGTTGATTAATTAGAATATAATGGACACACGTACATAGAACACTTTAAATATCATCTGGATGTGTTATTGCATTGTATAATATTAACAGATATTTGATTACATTATACTTTCATAAAAATCTTCCAATATTATGTTACAGTTAAAATATTTAGATTTAGATCTTTTTGTAATCAATAACTAGTCAAAGATCATATTAACTATTTAATGTAAATCACTTTTTTACATCATATAATGTTACATATATAATCTAACAGTAATCCAGAATGGAATGTAACACAATTTTAATATCACGTTACACCTTATCTGGAAAAAAATTAACATTTCTAAACAAAAGGGTATGATTATATTGCTAAACTAACAACGGTACTGATTTTTTTCCCGGCCTTTTATACAGCAAGTAATTTAATATTTACAGGTTCTCAGTATGATGCCGTTGTAAGTAAATTGTGATAAACGATATAGATTATGCAACATATAATCTTCTATTTATCGCCTACTGGATTTAATCAATGGATTATTGACAAAATATCGCCAATAATAGGTTGGTAAAATACCGTTACGTTCTAACGATCAACGTGAAATTGAATAACAACACTGAAATATACTTCTAAAATAACTAGTAACTACATGGTGATGGTAAAAAATAATATGTTTTCTAGCTAAACTTAAGTGAATAATATTATCACGATTTCGATAAACGCAAAAAGGAACTTTTAAATTTATTTATATTCCAAAACAAACTGCGATTAGAAATCTCTATGCTCAGGGCACAGTGAAATTCTATAGAATCTATTTTTTTAAATAACTAGCATGCATGTTGCAACATTATTTAATAGCTATTATTTCCAATAGTTTTTATTAATAAACATTGTACCTCACAGATCATTGCGCTTCTGGCTTCTCGATAACTAATACCGAAATATTGTTTTGTTATTGTATATTTCCAATAACATATATTATGTATACTATTATTTTGACTTAATAAGCAAATAACAATTTGTACAATACATATTTACATTTGTATGTTCCTTCACAAGAACAAATTAAACCCATGCATGTTTGCAACTAAGTACAAAAAACTCTCTCAATGGCCAAATAAGTTGTCTGGCGCCTCAACAATGGGCATTATTTCATTACTTCGCAAGGAAAATTACCAAATAAAGAATATAATAACATAATTTGATAGCTCGCTGTATATTTCCAGTAAGTAAGTGTCACAATTATACAGAGACAGATGTCACTATATATCTAGTTACCCCTATTATTTGCAGGGTGGCTACCCTTGTCTGTACTAGAATATCTCATATTTCTTAATTATATATCACTCTAGATACATAGCTGTCATTCTTCTACATAGTACTTACTGCAAGCAATACTCTTGCTATGTTTCATTCTTCATGTGAATGTTTGTTGTTTTCAAACCGGAACTATTTGTGTCAGCCATTATTCTGAGTTATCCCCGACACTATGTTGTTTTTATGACTCAATTGAATTAACATTTCTTTTACGTTTATATTCCATGGATGATGTACGTAACTAGATGTATGTGGGTATGTGTGTGTGTGTGGATGCAAGTATATACGGGATGTTCGTGTTGAAATGATAGGTGTTATATTACCGACTGCTGTTGTTGTTGTTGTTGTTGTTGCTGTTGTTGGAACGTATGTAAATGAGATGTCATTTAAATAATAATATTCTTGTTATAGAAAAGTAACGTGTTTTCTAATGAAGCGTTTTGGTTTTATTAGGCTTGTGGGAACTAATTTTATACAATATATTGTATTACATTCCTGTCGAAAGATTTGGTAGTAAGTGTTTTTAGTGGTTTCGTCAGAATTTATTTATCTTTCAATTTCCGTGTCACTGATTTAGAACGAAATTCTCTTCGTATTATAACAGATTACTCAATTGATTAACTAAAAATATTTATTAACATCCGTCCATATTTACAATGTACCTATATAGTATAGTAAAATGATTTATTTTATTATTGCTTTTGTAGTATTATTATTGACAAAGATATTCAACTTACAGTACAATTCTCGGAACCAATAAATCAAATATGTATGAACTTAAACACATCAGAATATGCATTTGCAAACTGACATGCATAAGTGTATATCGCTGATAATTTCACGTGCTTCGCAATGAGTCTAAATATAAAACTGACACTTTTCATGTCAGTTAAAACTACAAAAAAAGAAAAGAGAATGAAGTGAATCACTCTGACAACAATGAGCCCCATATATTACATCATTTCGCTTATTTTACTTGAAATGGGTTTATTCTGTAAAGATGTATAAAGACAGAGTACAACATTAGATCATCGCCAAGTTCGGCATCAGTTCATCGAACAATTTGAACAATTGAACATTCCGGCCCGGCACCCTTTTGATTGTTTGGTTGCAATGCGGTGTGATGGATTGATAGCTAACCGAACCAATTAAGTTTTGGCAGTACGGCGGCTATGACGTCACCGCAGGGCCCGGCTTCCGGTGTTTCGTACACGATGCGTTCACAATGCAACTTGCACGCGGGTCACCGAGCGCAATAGGTCATCGTTGACCCGCCGATATCAGCACCCGACACACAGTCACTGTGATACATGCTTGCACAATGCCACAAATATATACAAACCAACATGTATGTATGTATGTCATAAATATTAGTATATCAGTGAATATATATATTTATTTACTTTATATCTGTGTGTGTGCATATATACATATGTAATATTTCGTTGTGTTACATGTATACATACATACAAAACCTACGTATCTTAACTGGTACAATGTATGAAAGAGAAAATAATTTATATGAATGAAAGACATATAAATAACTTTTCAGTTTCATTAATGGTTCTGTTGTAAAAATTATAATATAATTTATTCCTAGAAATATGTACATGCATACAAACTTGCATATGTGGTAATTGTATATGTATGTGTGTGTGTGTGAGGAGAAAGTGTAAATGTGTTTCTAATTAAATTGTATATGAATGAAGTCACATTCCTAGTGGGTTCATTAATTCATTAATGTGTCTACTGGTAAAATATTATATAATTAATTACGCGATTCTGATTTAGCATTTCAACTTGAACACTCAAGGCCAATGACTTCAGAATTTTTATTGTGTTATACATATACCTTCTGTATACACACATACGTACATTTGTGTACTAAAGTTATAACCTGTTATCAGTTGTTATGATATGAAATAAAACTGTATGTTTCATTGGCTCCACAGTGTGTTATATGTATAAGTAGCAATTACTACAGTGACTGGTGCGTTTCTGTATTATGTAATAATAGAATTTATGATGGTCAGTTATCATCATCTTGTTCAGCAACTGTTTTGACGCTAGTCGTCATTAAAAGATCATCACAACCGTGGAATTCATTCAAGATAAATCGACTAAATAGATCAACGGAACACGTGTCTTTTACTCTACATCAAAATGACATTTTAACCGGAACTTCTGCGTTCCATGTACTCATCTAACTAAATCGTAAAAACATTTTTAAACAAATAACATAATTACACTTAATATTATACTGCCACATATGTATGTATGTACATGCGAATATGATGGAGCTGTACGTATATGTACAAGTATATAAATAGCATGGTAATGTTTCTAATCGTTAAATTCAGGCTAAAGCACGTTTCTACAAATACGTTCCGGACTAAGATGTTTTTAATGACATATTTCGTTAAGCAGCATACGATTTGAAATTTTTACATCGTTCTGCAATAACAATGTATAAAAATTTGATTTTATGTTAGATTTCATCATAATAAATGTTTATTTGCAAAAAAACAAATGTTGATTATCTTAACTTCTGCATTTCCTGCCAATTAAATTTTATTATGAGCAGTGTATACTTGTAATACTATAAAATTCATATTTCGTTTTTAGTTTTGAACATAGATTAATATACATATATGTTCACTGCGTCATATGTTGAACAATTATTGGTAAAAATGTATGTTTCTGCGTAATAAATATCATTTTAACATCCATAAAATGCATGTACGAATGATAGTCACAAACGCTTTAACCGAAAAAGAATAAGTATGACGGAATACTATATATAGATCGCTTGTTAAATACAACATATTATTACTATCGTTAAACAAGTCATTAAGATAACACAACTAAGAAAGAAATGTTCCTCATTTATATAGAATATATCCTATAAATACATATTAAGATGTATTAAAGTTCATTTGCTCAGTTTATTTTGAATTATATTTAATGCATAGT
>JAGJTL010005742.1:2053148-2066166 GCA_022063505.1 Calosoma granatense | reverse complement strand
ATGTGGTAGATTTGCATTTTTAATCCTGATGTACCACACAACTTGATGAAGCCGTTAATAAAAGCTGCCAATTAGCAAGCGTTTCTCGTTTTTTTTAATAACCAATCATTGTCATGCAACATTTTTTTCTTACACCGTTTTCTTTGAAATGGATTTTGAACACCAGTCCAGAGACCTATATATATATGTGTGTGTGTGTGTTTTAACTTTCATCGGAACTGGTTTATATATTAGGACCAGTCAATAATTCCCTTACACTGATTCGATATTATGATACAAACATACGATGACAACTCTGTCATAGGTTACTAGATGCCTTCGGTTCTTTCGACAGATTAATCGAGCATGGATCTTAGTTGGCCTGGCCTTCCTACTTTGGTTTTTCTAACCGTTACAGATAACGGACTTTTAGGCACGAGTTTTTCAACTGCAAAACGTGGGTGGTGTGATAGCAACGGGGGCCTTGTGGCCGAGTGTCGAAATACAGATTAACAGATTTTGATTATGGCTGGAGGGACCTTGAGAGAGAAGGTTTTTTGTGTGTGGTTCGTTCGCTAATTTACATACGCATGAATGAGATATCACCGGTCTTTTTATTGTGGCGCCTTACCATACATGTATAAATCACATTGAAATTAACTTGCCTCTTGTTCTTTTTCCAGCAGCATGAAACATGCATAGACTTCTTGTGTATGAATAAAATTACTGTATATATATTGAAATTCGTCACGGAACTTTATTATTTTACATATGTAACTAAAATGTAACAGCTCTCAAGTGTGATAAAGATCTCGACTAAATTGAATTCTCACCCGAGGATAAATTGTTTAACTCGTGACTACTGCACGACAAGTTACGCAACATATCTTTATCAGGTTGGCGCTTCGAGATTTGAAACATAGATAACAATGAAATATGAAAATGTTTTGTACAAGTTTTAACAATATGTACGAGTATATACGTGTTTCTGAATAACACTTTAATTTTCTTTACACTTCATCCAGAACACAGCCATGCCGAATATACAGAGATTTCTTTAATATTCATTTATCATCAATAGTCAATAATCACCCACGACCTAAAATCTAAGACACCAATATTCATTGTCATCTAAGACACATACTTTCATCGGCTGTCAGGGTCAGTCAACTGATCGTGACATTCCTTACCGGAGCCTGAAGGAACATCTCAATCCTCCCCACCTTCAGTTCACTGGGGGAATTCAGAGTAGTGAGATGTTCTCTTTGTCTGCTATTACTATTCTATACGTAGTTAGATAGAATGCTCGTGTATGCTCTTCCCTGAGCAATGGTTCATCTTATCTCACGCATTCTACGTCGGTAAATTAACGTGAAATCGAAAACAACGTCGGATATTGTCGGCATCTCCGTGAGTCTCTGTATGGATGCATGCTGTGCATTGCACCGTCGCCACGCAGAGGAGGCCCATTGTTGCACGCGGCACGTGTACAGAATTATATCGACAATATACAATAACACATAGCTGCGCACATTTTTTATTTTATCCCATTTTTATTCACATATAATGTTAGTATTTCAATTTCATTTCTTCCATAGTTTCGCAATGTTAAATTAATAACATAATATATTAATGTTATGTATTTAGATAAGAAGATATTATTCTCAATAGAGCAATATACATATATATTGCGAACAGAAATCACAGCGGCATTTACTTTCATAACTCTCGCTTGGACACATGACATTGCGATAAGACGATAGCACACGTCATATACGAGCGCGATCCTGTTACATACATCATCTAACATTGTGATATATCTTCAAGCATAAGCATCGAGTTGTTTGATTGGCACACTGCCTGTGTAAAAACAACAAAAACCCGCCTTCATGTGGAATAAATATGAACAGATGTATTCATACATGCACTGTACACACTGAACAAAAAATATTTTATTTTTATGCTAATTACAATAATATCAGATTTCTTGACAGGAAATAAAAGTGAATTATTTTATTTCTAATAGAAAATATGTGTAACAGATTGTTGTAGTTCTTTATTTTTAGATAAATATTAAATAAAATGTGTATTAGAATATACATAGATATATTAACCATAAAGTATATTGCGGCAATTACATATGCCACTGATGCATCTACCGCTCTTGTGCCCTATGTTCTTTGCTACACAGTGAGCCGAACAAGCACCATGAATTGGTGATGTCCCAGGAATCCTAGGTAACGTATCACATTTCACACGTCTCATCTGCCTGTTCAAACTATGCCCGATCTCTTGTGATTCACCTATTAGCAATAAACGTACTTATTATTAATATTCTTATTCATAAGACACATTGTTCAAGGAAAAAATCCAAATTCAACTACTTAAAAAATAATACAATAATTTAAAGTAACAAATAACGTAAATGTACAAAATAAAATATGAATAATTTAAACTTACTGTCAAAGTCCATAAGTATAGCAGTGCAGAAGACAGCTACCAGAAGGATAACAAAACTGATTTTATACATCTTGTTGAAATTAGACTATTATAAGAATTGTTCTTGTTAGATATGTATGTTGCAGATTTGAATCTGAATACATGCTATAAAAGTCGCTCTTTATGTATTACAATTTTTTATCCTTTTTCCTTATGGAAATTCCCAATAATTAAAAATAAAAAACATAGATTGAAGAAATACACGTATATAATTTATTGTGAACTATACAAAAAATAGATTAAATTAGTAGGTAACACAATTTGACAACTATTAACCTCTTGGATGTATAACAATTCTATATAAAGTGTTCCAACAATGTGCTGAAATGTCAAATGTTTATTTTTATTTAAAAGGTTACGTTGTGATATTTGCGATTCTTGTGCAGTGTTATAGTTGAACAACCCCTAGCTCACAATGAGGTTGAATTGAAAAGGGTCCTGTTTCCTAAAGTTGAATTCCGTACTGCTACTCGTTGCTGATTTCTGTTTAGGGACATTTTGAACTGCATTAACATCACTAAATAAGTTCCCATCGAAGCCATGACCTAGGAAATAATTGCGATACATTAAATTATAGTTTTGCTGCATATTTCTATAATGACTACTACGTACTGAAGTAATTAATTCTCTATTAACATTTGTGTATCCGTTCAAATTCATCGTAGGTGGATTCTTATCGATGGCAGTCAAAAACATATTGATCTCTTTCTGTGTATCATCGTCTAATTTGCCGAAATTCGTATTCAACAATCTCTCTTGAACCAGTGGGCCCATTTTCCTACTAGCATGATATGCTTCATTACAGATAATATACAGAATACTCATACAGTACAACGTGATCAAGAACAGTCCTATTTCTTTCTCTGACAATCCGTGATCCAATATTTCCGCTAGACACCCATAGCTGGCTACGATAGTTGTTAGTAAAATTAGGATACAAAACATGGCGTACATGCCACTATAAGCACGGCCTAACTGTTGCATTAGATGTGACAAGTCCACCCATAGACTTCGAGCTTCGGCCAGCTGATTTGCAGCGTCTGGACTTTCTAGAGCTTTTTTCAAGAAATTTATCAGTCCACTGGCTGCTGCTCCCTAACGCACGAAACTTTACATATTTCCATGTTGTTTATAATGAATACAGAATTTACAGTATGCACATACATACCTGGGCCCGACAGTTGATGAACCATAAAGAGCATAAACAATCCAACATGGCTAAAATATGGTAATAGGCAAGAGTATGCCAGAATAACAGATCCGGTTGTAGGTAAAACTGAGCCAACATGACGGCGAAGCTTACCAACCACGACATAATACACGAAGTCCAAGTAATACATTCCAGTCTAGGAAAAATTAACATACTACCTGTCATTCGACAATACTTGTTCTATAAATCAAACTGTGAATTAGTGTGAATTCAATGAGAACAAAGTTGCTCTGTGCGTCTTGTACTTGAATATTCGTCCACATATTTTTATATTTGGCAACCTCGGGCCCATTACGCCATGCGGCTATGGGCAATAAGAAATGAGGAACTAAAATACTGAGAAAGATAAAATTGTAAATGTACTCGTCGAAACGTTTGCCTTTCTGCAATGTTAGTTCCAAGCGTGCCTTGAATACCATCGTCACATAAACTGTTTCCCAGATGAACAGAATATATGAGTAGATCGTAGTTTTTGATATCCAATTCCACTCCGTATGACCTGTCAAATAAATGATGGATGGATGATACTGACAATAGCGCACAGCAGTATTTTATATGTTGAATATTTCGCACAAATTCAGATTACCTGGTCCAGCACGTTCAATTGGCATGACGCCCATAATTTGGAACAGTACCAATAAACTTTTCGTATCTCTGTAGAAATTATCAGTTCTAAACAGTTCCTCAGGTGATACCTTCTCAGTTTTGGCTTCTATATCATTCCATTCATCGACTATTGCCTTAGATCGTTTTCGTTCGGTGTTCCTCACATATCTTTGATGGGGATTTATAACATGGCTTTCCTCAATATCAAAAATTGATAATCGATGTTCCATCATTTTGTTAAAACTTGAAAGAAATGTTGAAAAGAAAATAATTTTCAATTAAGAGAGCTTCAAAGAAGTGTTGTACTGACGCTTCGCGGACTAATACTAAAATTTTTCTCAGATATTGTCGCGTGCAATGCCCCAATTATAGAGGGCGTACCAAAACGAGTAATTTAACAGATGCCCATTACACGAGCTTAATTATTTTACGAGGTAATTGTGTGCGAGGTGATCAATCATTTCAATAATTAGTACTTCGAAACCGAGTGCCACACCTTTATGCAATTATTCTTTTAGTCGGTTATGTTTTGTTTTTGATGATTTTTTCCTATTTCAAGCATGTCCGTGGGTCGATGATCAATTGTTGAATTTGCCTGTTTGTCTTTTGCGCATGTTCATTGTTTTTGCGCACGAGCAAATGAAGTTGTATTAATTGTATTGTTTGTTTGTTTTGATTTCAGGTTCGTCCTGATTGTATATACGGCAAGCTGCTGCTGGGCCCGAGCAGACTACAAAATGTCAGGCAAATACCCCTTGGAGGTAATCAGAAAAACGTATATATAATTTATTAATCTAATTTCACAGTATGCAATAAATAACAGTAATGCACTGTTATACTTTACAATAATTAATCAATCTCTCTAACAAGGTTTTCAAAAATGCTTAAACTAATTTTATGATCTGATTAATGAATAGGTTTGTTGCAGCTGGCTTCAGTTGTCAGCACTATACCGTTCTACTAGTGTTTTTTTCTCAAATTTCCGTTGAAATTAATTTAAGGCATAAGCAGCGGGCAACATGTGATTATGATTGGTATGCATAGATGGTGTTGGTGGCGCGCGCATGCGTATGTGGGTGTATGTCTTCGCTTCATTATATGCACAGCGTGTATAATGCCGTTCTGTGAGATTTACTGCATCGCTTATCATAACTCGTATGCAAATTAAAGTTTCCATCCGCATTTTTATCACGCGTTTTAATACAACGTTCACAAATGGTGAAACTACTTGTTCATATTTCATCGAGCCACAATATTCTCCACTCCGATTAAGCATGTTAACAAATGTTAGTGGGAAGGTGTGATGTATTGCTGCTAATTGGTGTGAAACATAACGTTGTATGGTAGCTTGTGTCCATTTTTAATGTGGTAATTGATTGCTATTCTCAAGAAAGTACCTATTTTTATATGTTGTATTTACTTTCTTGTCGCGAACGTATATAGTAGCTATAAATTGTATATTGTTACAAGAATTTATTGGATTTTAAATGTGCTTGTACGCAGTAAAAGAGTTAATTACGTTTCATTTCATAAGGATAAAATTTAGAAATGCATATTAACTTACATTATCTATTTCATTTCATATTCTAAATGTTATGTTTTCTCTTCTTATTCTTGCTCCATTTAATCTGTTAAGAAAACTGGCAAGGTTGAAGAGTTTTGGGCGCTACAATATTGTGATTTAGAAATTCTTTATAAGGTCGTTTACAGCTGAACTCGCTTACGCCTGGATCGTGACATGATTTAAATCAATTTACTTTTCCTTATTACGGTTATTATATACTGTTTAAAAATGTTTCAAATAACCACATTTTCGACAGTTTCATTTTCCACAAATAAGACTAAAATTTAATATTTGATTGTGAGTAATTTGTAATTTTTATGCTATTATATTAGACATTGTCATAATGGGTAATTCGGTAGTAATTTCAATGTTTTTTTTTCTGTTCTGTTCGGAGAAAGCTATTATATGAATAATTGCACTATTAAAAATAGATCCATCAAAGTCGGCTCATATTTCATATGTGAGTTCGTGACATGAATTCTTCAAGGTATAAATAATGTATTCAGAATGTGTTGCCATGCCGACGACGAGTTGTAGTTTCTATGTTAGATGCTGTTTAGGAATAAACATATGCCTGTGTATTTTCCGCTGTTCTCCTGTCGGCAAATGTTCGTTATCTGTTTCCAGAATCGTAGAACAGTTCTAGGAATATCGTTCCTTTGCGCATCTTTGATTTCCTCATGCGTAATGTGTATTAAATGCGATGCAATTTATCATGTCAATATTACAAGTATCTTTCAGTAATGCTAAACAGTGATGCCTTCTTGAGCACAGCCGAATGAGTGCATTTAGAGATTGTATCTACAAAGTATATTAGTAAGTGACGTTTTTATAGGAAATATTAGAAATCTTTTGCGAATTACAAAACATCTTCTAAGAACTGCACTTTTTGCTAAATGTGATTATCATGTGAAATATTCATAAAAGCTAGTAGGAAGAAATGTTTGCGGTTATTTTTGCTTTATGCTGACCGACGTATGCACATAAGTCGCTTATTAACCTTTGCTACTGACATAACTGAATGCTTCAACAGAAACTTGTATGAAATCATCAGATGAATCTCAAAAATATTTGTCATATGTACTTGTAGTATGCACTTGTACTGATCTGTGTGGATAAAAGTCGAAATGAGAAAAAAACTGGCATTTTTGTCTGATGAAAAATGTTATATGTTGTTGTGTTGACAACAAATGGTTAGTCTTCGCTGTAAGTACACTGTTCCTGCGAATATACTATGTATAAGTTTATTGTAAACATTAATATTGTTCATTTATTTTACTTGTATGCCCCTGCTATTCGTATCTACTACATGTATATAGAGATGTTTTATTGAAACTATACGACATGTTTACAATGCATCTCAATTCCACCCCTTCATAAAACTCGAAACAAAAACAACCTACTATCACATTACCATAGAACAAAGACCTGCAGAACCCCACAAACATCACAACAGATCGGGGGCGGTCATAGAATTCGATGTAACAACTGATAACGTTCGTTTTGTTGTTGTCATTTGTTACTTGTCTGCCTTTGTTCGTTGATCGGTACTTGTCTAAATAAGTTACATTTCTTTGTATCTGAAGCGGGGATAGTTGGAATATAAATGTGTAGTTACATTTTATTAAGAATATGTGTGTGTGTGTGTGAGTGTTACTTTCATATGGGCCGATCTAAACTTGATTGTTTTCATGAATACACTGTATCAAGACACTGCGTGGGCGATAATGAATTGTCTAAAACAATACACTCTGCTTAAATTAGATTATGTCAACACGTTAACAGCTCGGTTAATAAACTGATTTAAGGAAAATATTTAATTTATTTCTTGTTTAACCTACATTAGATTACACGTTTGAATGGATAGCTATGAATTTAGTGATGTGTCTGCTCTTTCACGGAAAATTTGTAATTGTAGACATTAGTATAGAACTTAATTTCATCAAACACATCCCATAATTTCATTAATAACAATAATGCACGAACATTGCTTAATGTACAAATGATCATTTAATTACCATTGATGTACATTAAATATCAATTATTCATCGAATCAGTGGTTGTATATCTGTTCCGGCATCTTAAAGATGGTCAACTGATAGACAAGATAAGACGCGCCTGTCTGTTGTATGTATGTATGTATGTATGTATGGAGGAATGAACGTGTATGCATGTATGTATGTATGCATACATGTGCACAGGGGGAACATGCATCATCAATTACAACGCTCGTACACTAAGGGGTCCGTGTTAATGTCATTGTTTTACATTTACGCGGAGTCATCCGGTGCTGTCATGTCTGCTGGCGGTTATAGCTCTTAATAAACCTTCAGAACGTGCCACATCACATAAACATAAACTGTACACACACACAATTGTTAAATCATATGTTCCGAATACTGAATATAAACATTGAATAATACCGGGGACAATGTCCTATTTTATGGAACACTAAATTAAATATTCTGACAATTTAACTATCACATACAGTACAATGCAGTCTTAGAAATTATTTAATAAACTACATAAAATCAATAGAGAGAAATTACATTAAATTAAATAGCATGCTTAAATGAATTTCAACGAAAGTAATAAAATAAAATGACACATTAAATTCACTTTCCCGTCGGATGTGAAACTGTAAGTGATTTAAATGACCGTTGATATGTTGTTGGCCATGCAACACGTTTGTACGGGTTATATGTGTATATATGTAGGTATGTAGTGTATTTTCATGTGTATGTATGTGTGTGTGTGTGAGTATGTAGCACAGCTGCTTGATGATGACTGGTGGCTGTTCATTCTAACATAGTACGTGCAAGAAGCGAAACTCTAGCGAACAGTACGCACGTTTATCATCATTTTCATGGTCACACACGGCATAATAACAGGCAACACACGAAGAGATGCATGTTCTAGACGTGATATTATCTGCGGCGCTTCACACAAGTCTTACATCCTATCTACTACCTATACACAGGACCGCATTCAGCAATTACATGCGCAGGAATCTGTGATATATTAGCAACAGTGGCAGTTTACATTAGCCACACTGTCATATATTCTCATTTTGTACAGAAACACATTCAGTACGTACACTGGGGGAATCCTTGATTGATTGTAAGGTTATATTTCATATTCAGATTCTTATTGCGTTTGCAGTAATGGAAAAATTGATTGTATTACTATTTTTATTAAAATGGAATTGAAATTGCACGTGTAAAGAAATACGTGTTGCTATTATTTTTATTAAATTGGAACAAAGTAAAGAAATATATAGATGAGAAGATTAGTTAGTTGTAAATATGAATATTTACCGAGTCCATTCCTGTTGTAGGCGGACAGTATAAAGGAGCTTTACGTTTACGGATCTACTACTTTGCATGTATGTATGTGTGTATAAATGCACAACATGCATACGTGCATCTAGAAGGCGTGACATCCGGTGCGGCGCCACAATTGCTACTTCCGCTCTCGCGTTCCGATTCCATACCTGCAACTGTTTTCTTTGTGCATTCAACTGTTTCCGGCAGATTGCCAAAATATTCACAAACGGCCATAGTTTCATATTACTTCCTAAAGAAATAAAATACCACAATGGTCCTTCATACAGAGGTTACGTTATTTTCATTGCATAATCACAGGATGTAGGCGTGAAAATGTTATACATTTTTATTATCTATTTACAATTTCTTGCTAGCATACGTATATTAATCTCACGGTATATTTCACACTATTTAATATGTCGGTGAGAGAAATTACCTGAAGACTACTCTGTTCATAATTTACTACCTGCTGCTTTTATTAGACATTCGTGTTCAGCATATTAAAACTCTATGTATGGTATTCGAATTTATACTTTCGCTGCTATTAGGAGTACACTGCTAAAACCTAGATGTTAAATCTCAGTAATACTAATTAATGGGCATACGTGTAACTATATCTTAAATACTTGAACAATATATATAAAATAATATTTTGCCTTCTTTCATTCCAGCTTCACCAAATGTTCCGTGATAGGCTCACAAAGGGAAAACCTGTGAAAATGGAGGGAGTATGGTCCTCCTGGGGTCCTTGGTCATCCTGTACAAGGACCTGTGGAGGTGGTGTCAGTATGCAGACACGTGAATGCATTTCTCGACCTGCGGATTCCAGGTTAGTTTATGTAATAATCGGATTGTTTATTTATAATGTTACGAATATATACACTATGGTTTGTGATTTTACAAATAATTTCTCATATTCTGTGTTCTGTGTGTAATACGGAAGATGTAAGATAAAACCAGGGCGTGTGACGCATGTACAAGAATGTAAGTGTTTACACTAACGTTAACACTTTCAATTTACGCAGTGCGAATGTGGAAAAACTATGCGTAGAACGCATCGGCATGCACAGCAATACAAGATTGATGTCAATACAAAAACCTATTTGTGTGCACACCAACTTGCATATTTTCCCAGTGAGCGAGTCCTAATATACAACCATGACATAATTGTATATTTAACCCAATATTCAATATGCTGATTACAGTTTGAAACTCCTAAATTAACCGACAGCCCTTTTGACATTGGAGAAATTCTTTACGACTTCCCGTGTACATACATCGTAGTATTTATCTTCATACGCTCCGTGCTCGTAAATCTTCCATTTCAATCTTCCCGTTGAAAGCATATTTCTCTCGGGCAAATATTTATCAGAAATTTTACTTTCAAATGAGTATAGTTTCAGCTATATATTGGTAGATTCGTTACTAAATATAGTTGTTTACATTTGATTTATACAATTTGAATTATATTATTCATGCGATAGATTTATGTTTAGTAATAGGCTATTGATTGGCTTAATCTTGATCAATTGGTTGACGTTGGAGATAATTTAGGAATGTGTGTGTGTGTACACTGTATGGTAATAAAACTAGGTATTCCAATGGAATTCTGTGGGTAAATATAGAGAAATGTATACCTCATACATTCACATATATTTCACTATTCATTAATATATATTAGAATATCATTTTTAACGATATTGTTAACGATGTATCGTTGTTGACAGATCACATTTGTACAGAAGGGTGTTTGATGATTGTTAAGTATTTTAACCTCGTTAAAAACCTAGTTATGGTTCTAATGAATGAAGTAAAGTCCCAGTTAATTTGGTTGCTGGCTTTTTAAGTTGTTAAAAAACAATTACTGTCAGAAAAACATTTCGACTGCATGACACATAAATTATTATTATTATATTTCCGTGTTACTTCAGTATGACGCAGTTTCATTCTGTCACTATAATTTATAAGATTTACAAATAAAAAGAGCAACTAATAAATAAGGGGAGCTAGGAACGGGAAAAAGTATTTTCAGAAGAAGATAAATTGATTATTCATAATCGAAAATCCCTCTATTATTATACCACTGATTCTCAAAATATTAATATAATGTTGTGTTGTTTACGGAAGATCTATCTGTAAACAGTATAATTATAATTGTTAAGCTCATGAAACGGAATATTCATAGAAAAAATGTGAAACTGGATTCCTTATCGACCGCTAACGTCAATTAGTGGTTAAGCATATCGACCAATCATTCCACCGTAACCTAATCCCTTTTGACACATATAAGTCTGTCAGTGGGTTCAGATACCCATCCCCCTCTCTACCACCACCCCCTCCCGCACACTCGTGCTAATAGCTGAGGCGCCAATGGCGGATGCTCTCGGATTTCTAGACCGGAAACAACACACATAGGTGCGCGCCTTCCGACACATCGCTGCCTCAGAACAATGCGCTATTAAATCCAGATACAATGCGATATTTCAATGTTTGTGAATGCGCCATTACAATCGTGCACTGGCCATGCTTGACTAGCGGTTTGCAGTTGCGATTGTGAATACACCGTACATATATTTTCTACTAGCGAACTACATGTATTACGCGCGCGCGTTATATCCTGTACGTTATTCTTACATGGAATGGCAGTAAAAACTACTGATAATATACGTACTATTACAATGTATACACACATACACACACAGAAGGAGAACTTTAAACTATATTCACTCTCACACACAAGCTCTAATAATATGAACTATAAAATAAGAATTTAACAATTCTTAGAATTCCAGTTAAAACACCATTCCATTCATTTGCTTAGTCTAACTTTTGCATTGAATGTCATGCTTCCTCTGTCCTCATAATAAAAGTCTGTTTCAATTCAAAACGCTCGCTTTATCCTGCAGACGTAGACTTTTTCTGAAATATTTATCGCTTAGTTTTATGTAAGTTTAAGTGTGTACGTTACACTTTATGAAATAAGTGTACAAGTAACCAGAAGTAGTTAACATTTACATATTGTTGTTACATGTTGACAATAGACAATTTGTAACGCACTTATATTTGCATACATTACAATCATATATGCGTTGAAGCGATTGGAAAAATTTTAATGTAACAAATTTCATATAATAACAAACGTAATATGTTTGTGCATATTATTTTAACTTCCAAGTACAACAAATATGAGTCATATGTCATATGTATCCTTGTACAAGGAAGCAACAGAAAAATATTTCATGCATTTATAAATAACTTAGTTAAATTCATATTGTTATGTATGTATTTAAAAAATTAACGTTTTCGTTGCAGCCATACATATGTTTTGAATTTATATTAAAAATTTTCCGTTGCTTATCTAGAAATCTAATTGTCGTATGTACAAGAAGATGCAGTTACTCATGTGAACATGTACAATGTATGTATGTACACCATGTGAACATGCCGTGTTATCTTGTCGTCTTCATCTCTAGTAGTTTATCATTCTTCCGCTCATCAACCCCATTTATTTTTTGTCCAGCAAACATTTTTTCCAACACCAGAAACATATTTAATAGTTGAAGCGGAGTGCCTACTGGATGTTTAGAAAAAACTAAAAATCATTTCACGACTATCTAATTCATTATAAAGTGTCCCTTTGAACGCGCTGCCTCCGTCATCTTCATCGTATATCGTCCGTAGCAATGCATGGCCGCCTGCGATGTATATGCACTGTACATCTGCACGGCTCCGGGAGGTCTTATTACTTTTATATTATACTAACTGTGCGACTGGGTGTTGTAGGGCATTAACGGGCTTGCTGGCTACCTACCAATTGTGAATTCATTTCATTTG
>JAGJTL010005742.1:2025626-2053126 GCA_022063505.1 Calosoma granatense | reverse complement strand
CCCCCCGTGTGTCGGTAGATCTGTATGGTTTCACGTCTGGCTGATTATAAGGAATGCAACTTCAGAGGCAATCGTTTGTGATTTTTGTTTTACATCTATCATTTGTTATCGCTGTCATCATTTATTTTCGTCACAAATTCCTTGTGTAAATCTGTCTGCTTCTGTTTTTATTATTTTGGTGATTTCTTTTTTTTTTTGGCAAAATGCGAGAAATTTTTTGTCAATAATATATACTGTTCACTATTTTTATTGCCGTCAATTGAAACTGTAACGCCTTTGGTAACATGAGCTTACATACACAGAAATATAAATTAGAACAAGGTCAGGAAAATGAACCAATACAAATATAAATAAACATAAACGAAAACAAACATAGAAACTTTAAAGTAAAATGTAAGCAAGGTTAAAAATCGAAAGTTCAATTTGGAGCAGATTCAAGAATTTGAATAAGGTCAGCACTGTGAATACGTGGTCAGAATAGATTCAGATTTAAGAATAGTAAATTAAATTATTTGCGTAAATGAAACTGACATAAGAATGGTGACAATGCATTTTTTTTCTTAAAAGTGACCTAGCACAATACTGATACTATTAAGAAATGCAAATTTTTAATTGTAAATTATAATATATAAAATGCAGGAACTTGAGATGTATTTACATATGTTAGAATTGGAATAGGAAAAATATGAATTTATTCAAGTGTTCAAAATATCTTTCATTTCATAGTACTTAATATTAATTAAAATGTCTTCTCTTTTGGAATTTGGAATATGCTTGCATCATTCATCATTTTGTAAAATATTCCATAATGACAAATAACACTCGGGTTATTCTCGCAAAAAAATTAATAAAAACAGCTTCGGTCTATTTCTCAGTACTGCGAACAATATGAAGTATGAAATTTTGTGTAATTACTCGATATTTGCATGGTATGTAAGTAGTAAAAATCTAGACGATGTGGAGAATCTGTGTGCGCAGCTGCAGTACGCAGAAAGCGACGCGCTCTCGCTTCCTGGTGCTCGGCTGTCTGCCGGCACTGTGACTGAATTAAGTGTTTATAATTCACTGAGAATGCGCGCTATGTGAGTAGGAGTCAGCGGCGTGCATGCAGGGTTAGCACAGGTGGGAGCACCGGTCAAAGTAACTAGCATAATTTATAGGATAATATGTTATTTACCTACTATGGTCTGCTTGTATTTTTGTATGATTTACGTGAAATGTAATTTCGAGCTCTTTATGTAAGCATAATTTATAGCTGATTCAATTTCTGGAAAGGTAATTTTGTTTCTATGTTCTCCTAAGTACTAGTCTAATTTGGCATTTGATTGCGTTTAATTACGTATATTACTGTTATACTTTTATGAATAAATAACTAATGCGCATTTATTTTCTAATTTTATCTGCATTTGGTTAAAAAATAACACTTTTTACCATTTTAGTTACAACATTACATTATTTTTACAATGTTCATTATTCATATTTTTATTCTGCAGTATATCATACAAACATTACAGACATATTATTTAAATAAGGTAAATCATTTCTAAACCACTTGTGCCTATATGGAGAAGAATGAAATGTATTATTTATGAATCCACCCGTCACCGATATTCAAATGTGGTTGCGCTCATGAGAAAGCTAAGTTAGTGTAGCACGTGGTCGTAGTAGGCCAGTCACCAGCGCTTTGCAATGACAAAAAAAACACGAGGAGCCCACCAGCTGCCCGTTGTGACGCCATTCTCTACTCTATATACACTGTGTTATATAATCCGGTCAAGTGTGTGTATGAGCATTGACATCGTGTCGCACTTGCAAACATGCGCGCGCCTCAAACCTCATTGTTTAGCACATGCAATAATTAAACATAACATAAGCGTTATACAGAATTGTGCCAGATTATTCCAAGATTGTATTGCATAGACGAACTAAAACATAGATATGTTATAATATAAATAAAATATGTAGGATTCTAATGTAAATTTAAAAACTGTACGTACGCCACTGTATAGGTAATAAGAATGTAAATCAGTATTTAATAGTAAAAGTTTAATCAGTTCAACAATAGTATAGAATCACTATTTGTAATACAATCAACATTATGGCATGTGTAAAATTGTAAAAAAAATCATCACATGCATTCGGTTGAAATGGAACTGCTATTCATATATAATTACATGTATGCCAAACGCAATAGCCCGATGTGTGATTGGCTGCAAACATTTAGGCTGGCTGATTATGAAATCACTGCGGTCCATTAGTAGAATTATTTATGTCCCATGTATTTTAATCAATACATATAATCTCATAGTTGAACTAATAATTTCTTCACTCCTAACGAGACATTTCATATAAAAAATACATTTAAATTTCAGATAAAAATAATTAGTATCAACTGAATGAAACCGACGCCACACCTATGATCATTATAACTTTTAATTAATTAATTTGCTCTGAGCAATAAAAATATTTGATCTGACCTAAATATTCTCGTATTACTGCCTTTTCAAAAGTTCATTCACCCCTATTATGTTTCGATAAAGCATTTATATGATGTACTTATAAACACATATTTTATTCGTTCCGTTGAATAATGATTAGTTTTATTGGAATTTAATTAGTAATCTTTGCTAATTATGATAATCATGTGTAATCGATGTATTGTGACATTAATGTTTCGTAATGATATGATAATATTTCTTGGAAATATATTATTCCACTTTATGTCATTTATATTTTCTAATTTGCTAATTTTTCATTGTACTGTTTAAACTCATTTTCCTTATGTCAACTTTTCCACAAAGCGGATTGATTTCCATACTTGTTTAATAAATTATAGTTTTTCTTTAGGAATAATTATTATTGCAGAAAGATATTTTCATATTGTAATTTTGTTCCGTATTTATTTTATTCACATGATTTCTAGAGAAGATTGGATTACTATAACTAATGCTATATTATCTTTGTGCATGTAAACGTTATTGTTACATCGTGTTACACGTCACATTACTCTGCATCTGAATGCACTGCAAGTTACGATTCTATAACGATGAATGCAATATTCATTATAATTACTGCGTTACGTTACAGAATGTGCGATAAATTAAATAACGTTTGATATAAAGAAGTCAGGTGACGCGAATGCTAGTTATATTTCCCGACAAACACATGCCGCACGTCCACATTTTTCCGTTGCAATCGCATTCCATTAAAATTATAATGCAACATGACTTTGCATTCTACTGCGACGTATGTCCGTGCTACACTTGAGGAGATTAATTAATATCTTCAGTTAAACTTGTTCGTTGCCGATGACGGTCATAAAAATCGCATCTGTTCGCGGAAATTGTCAGTATATATTTGATATGCCGTGACGAGAGACGTGCAGACTCGCTTGCATACATACATACATACATACTAATGTATGTATGTATGTATGTATGCACTGTGTGATTATCATTTGATTTGTGAATAATGACGATGGAAATAATTTGTTAATGAATGCACATTTATAACATATGTATGTTAGATAAGCAAACTGCATCGCGTTCTGCTGTATTTCAAGTGTACGTGAATCAGAACTTGTTATAAATAAATATAGAATATTACATAATAGTCAACGTTTTATTCATCATGACCATGCATGAATATTTGCATACATGTTGATAGAAATTACTGTGCTTTTTAAACATACAACACTATGTTCGTTACATTAACATTTACGTTCTAACGGACAACATGCACGCAATTAACTTACGAATCATCATCTACCATTCTGTACGTTTTTATTTTAACTGTACATCTGTTTGTCATTTTACTAGACTTTAACGTAAATATACTTACATAGTCGAAGAAAAAATAAAAACATAGTAATATGTTCACTGTATTTTTTCCCTCTAATGTTATTCGTAATAGAATTGCAATTAATGACAAACAGATTGGGTAAATGTACAATATGTAACATGTACTTATAGGAATATACTGATGCTAATCTATATAAATTATATGTATATGTTATGAATATTAACTGACATTTCATGTTTATTTTTTCATTTCTATTTTATCCTATTATTACCACTTCATATGTCATAACAGTCACAACATATTGTTAATGAATAATACTACTAGCACTATAATTTAACAGTGTATTTCACGCCATGCATCGAATTTACATCTGAATTGATCGAAATTAACATTAAACGAAGATTACAGATCAAATATTTCTCGCTGCTTGTCGCAATGTAATATCTTGCTATACTCTGTTTCATATTAAATAAACTAAATTATTTTCATTTTTCTTTATTTGCAAACTATAAATACAAATACAGTGCTACCGCTCCCGGAACAATGAATTTGTTTATTGGTTTATGATTTCAGTAGATATATTTTAACACCGGATACCGGATACATGATGCACGGTTAAATTGAACAGAGTATAGATTTATAATCATGGTACGTTGTAAATGAAGTGTATAATCTGAGATGAATCCGGGGATATGTATATGATTAACAGTGACGTTGAATATAATCGGTCGATGAATGCCAAGTACAGAACGAGATTCAGAAACACCAATGACTACCTACCTAAATGATGCAAGTGTCAAGAGCACGGCCCGAAATAGCCTGCAGTGTGTAGTTTTTGTCAGCTTTCTAATTAAATTTAATAGGAAGAGACTGGTTAATTTTCACATCTAGTCTATAGTAGTTAATTTATACAAATTGTAGCCTTGTGTACTTTTGTAAACGGAATACGTATATATCATACAGAGGTAAAATTATACATCTCTTTCTCTCTCCCACTCTCTCTCTCTCTCCCACCACTTAATTTTGATCTGGAATAATTAAATTTTCATTACAGTTTAATCGCTGCAGTTTGTTATCATTTGTGTGCAAAACATTTGTGACAGTTCCGCATTCTTGCATTATTATTATTCATTATTCTCTAGGTTTTATTTTATCAATATGATTTATGATTGTTAAAGAATATAAATTAGCGTTTAAACTGGATTAAATCGAAAACCATCAGTCATTTATCAAACATGTAATCGATTCTGTAATATTATATTGCATAATTCACGTTAAACGTTTTATTAATACAAGCAGCGGTATATTCACTGTTCATTTTATGCATAATACATACTCGTATATACATATATACATAGTTTGCAACATATTTTGAGCAAAAATCATTTGCCAGCGGATTCCACTGTATATAATTTAGTTAAAATCTAATGTTTGTAAAAGTTTTTTTACATATTATATTATACTACTTGACATTTTAATCATGAACAAAATATATGATGTTCGATCCTTGAAAGTAGCTGAGTACACAGGTATTATATAATTTAATATAAGATTATTATACAAAAGTATGATATTTGTGTGTAATATATCATCTGTCAAAATATCTTTTCACTGCTATTCTAGTCTAGTTTGCTTAAATTAATTATCCTTATTCAATTCCTCATCCGTACGTCTTGTGCACTAAGCATATCTTTGTGTTGTGAATGCCAGAAAATGTCACATTCAAAGAAGCCACTTTAAACATCATTAATTTTTTCAACCCCACTTTACCCGTCGATCATCCCTTACAATATCTTGTCAGATAATTTGTCAACCTTTCGACTTCTTTTTTTCTCTACACTCTCACGTATGTATATACATATGTGTGTATTCCCTAATCGTATTATTTTTGTTACAGATTGGGTCGCGGTAGGCGTCGAAAACGTTTAGAATCTAATGAAGTTACGAATCATTGTGTAGGATTATATAAGCGATACCATTTATGTAATCCACAGGTAAGCATATTATTTGTAATATATTTTTTTCCCACATGAAATACAAATGTTTGCCTTTAATTTGTATTATCACATCAAAAATCTATCAATGAACATTCAGCAATAATGAATGTCAGCTGTTCGTGTATTGATTGTCGGGCGAGTTGTATGTAGAGTAAGTCAAAGATCAGTATTAACAGTGAGCCATGTAATTGTAGACATATCAAAGTATGTAATATATGCGTCACTGCTCCAACAATCCTAGTCTATTAGCATGTGTATGTATTACGGGAGCAATAACACAGTGCAATTGTTTCTGCCTAGGTTTGCTCCGGTTATTTACTATCGATAATTGACAAGTATCGATGTCACTCGATATTCAGACACAGTTGAACTGCTGCGCGGTGGATTCGGTGTGGTCCTGTCTTTAAAATCATCACTTGAACATTCAAAGTAATTGACAAGCGTTGAAAGATGTTTGTGCTATTTTATACAGGGTTGTACAATACATACATACAAGTATAAAATGCTAAACTATTATAAATCACACTGAAGTACAAATAGGAAATTCATATATTTCGCATCCCTGTGACATAAGCGTCAGGATTGAAGAGATCAGTGATTTGCGTATGTCGAGTCGTGTATCACATGTCATTTAATCATCATTCCGTTGACACTCTCCTTGGACCACACTGACTGACCATAGTGACGTCACTACACACACATACATACAGGATTAGGCCTGTGTTTCGATATTTTTAACTGCAGCCATAAAGATTTTTTCACCATGTTGTTGTTGTTGACTAAAGCATAAAATTTTTAAACCGCAAGCAATAAAATTCTTTTTCTTATTGTTAGCATTCGTTGAATTTGGTTAACATTCTTCTTTTTCAATATTTCAAGTTAGTTATCAGTGCCATCTGTTGATTTTTATCTTCGAAAAAATGATAAAAACGTAAGGTGTTAAAAGTTTTATTATTGTTTAAGGAGCCGATTAATATACTCAAGCATATTTTAACTGATTTTCACGCAGATAATGATTGTAGAATATATATATATATATTTATTATCTTCCAACAGGTTATAAGAAAACAAAGTACGTTTTATGATTCGCAACGCCGTGCGGTTTAATTTTACACCTTGCTCTTTGACATCGTTCACATTAAGTATGCCTAATGGTTTGTGTTTTCGTTACAGGAGTGTCCAAAAGGACGCGACTTCCGAGCCGAACAATGTGCATCGTACAATGCTCGACCGTTCCGTGGTCGCATTTACTTTTGGGAACCCTTCCTAAAAGGTACGTATGCATTTACAACGTAACATTTAAAAACGTTAATAAATAGTTTAGAGTAAAATAATGGTTTATCTTATTTGATTCTAGTTGGTGACGAGTGTGCTTTGAACTGTCGTGCAGTTGGTATGGGTTTTTATGCTACTCTGAACCAAACAGCAACGGACGGAACTCCCTGTTTCCACCCCATGACGGCGCTACTGCAAATGGCTCCTACTGGAACTAGAGGTGTATGTGTGTCAGGTCTCTGCAAGGTAAGTATTTTCTTAAACAGCAATAATAATACTTGTTATTATCTTATTAAATTTTTTCACTAGTCCCGTTTGAAAACTACCGCGCACTCTATGTATGGCCTAGTGAATGAACAATCGGTGACTCACAGACAGTAATCTAGAACGTGGGTTCTTGTCTGAACTTGTTTCTTTTTGTTTTGTCTTCTGTGGCAGTTAATTCTTTCAATTTACTCCTGAAGCGACTCGATACGAGAACGGAGAATGCACTTAAGATTAAAATTATCGAAATTGTCGTTTGTTTCGAATAATAGCCGGTGGGAACTGGTTCAGTGTGGTCAATTTATATTGCTATAAGAATTCAATCTTGTCGTATTACACAAGTTATACAGACCATTTGCACCACTGTCGCTAAATGGCTAATTCTCGGTTAAATACCGCTTATTTTATAATTTTATTTACACAGATCACACAATTAATTGGAAAAACAAATTGGATTTTTTTATTATTGGCCGTAGATGATTGAAAAAAAATTGGCATATGGAATAATTTGAACGTTCTTTATTGTAAAATGCAGTTGTTTTCGACTGGACTAATTCTTCTTGCTGAACACCGGTGGTTCACAGAAACACTGATTTATAACAATAATCTAAAACAATGTAACTATTTATTCTGGATTAATCTCGTAACCATATTGGACAATCTGTGTATCCATTTGCGTAGCATATTATATTAAATGTTATCGTTACATACGCAATACGTCAACCTCTTTTCGCTAATGGTAACATTCAACACATTAGTAACACAATTTATTTATGCACGAATGCAGGTCAGTATTCTCAAAATATTTGCTAAATCCTCGGAGCATTTATCACACGGCCTTCTAGCGAATTTAGCACTTGTGTTTATTTGACTTGGGCAGTGTGTGTGAACTATTTGATTTGCGTCAATTTATCGATTCGCAGATCTAGGTTTTGCGATTACGATTGCAAGATTAGACGTGTGGTATGTGGTACCCCGTGGCGTCGTGTACGTACGCTCAACTACCATCGATACGGACCTGAGATTACACTAATCGGATCCAATTACTACGCGTGCGATCCATTGTTGTTGTGGCGAACGGGTGACCAGCTACATCTAGTAGCGATTTTTTGTACTGTCTAGCAATAGATGGTAGATACATAACATACACTGGCTACATGTTTGCTGTTCAATTCTCCATAGGATATATGAAGGTAATTCTAGCCGAAAGCAGCAATTTACATTAGATTGTTGCGTGTATGTTGTATATACTGTCGAAAAAGTAAACACAACTGGTTAAGAACAAAAGTGTAAATTATTATCGGCATGTAGTATAATTGTAAAGCAAAACACAATGTCCTGCAGGCTAAGCAATTTCTCTGTTAGTTTTGTTAAATATATAAATTGCAAAATACATGAATACACAACACACACATATTTTAAGTAAACCATTTAAATAGAACATGTAATAAAACTATTATGTTATACTTGTTGTTTTCTTGATAATGTCTGTTAATTTCAATTATTTCCTTATCTTTTACATTCTATAACAAAATACCGCTACGAAAATGAGAATACGCTAATAATGAGATACAACAGTAAATATCGTTATTTTGCACAAAAGGCCTTGATTCTTAAGCTGTACAGTTCACTACAGCGAGATGAAATATGTGAAACGTTACCATTTAATATTTGCACAACGTAATTTGTCGGCATTTTCATGTCAGTCGTGCAACAAAATGCAGAATTGTATTTGTTTTAAAATTATCACGTAGCTGTGTGTTAATAAAATCGCTTCGGTTTGTTTATTGTGTTTTTAACTTACCGTCATTTTTCGTTCACGTTTTGCACAAGTCATACCATGTCAATCATGATTTGTATTTATAGGTACTTGTGCAACGTAATGTGTCACTTGAAATCTGTGCAATTAACAAAAGATACAGATCAATAATCGACTGTCTGTAGGCGTTTATTGTATTTTCATTTAAAAATTCTAATCCCTGTGTTGCCTTCATTTAGTTACGCCACTGTCTTACCGTTCTAATTCATGTATTTAATGCAGCCCACCCGTTTGAAATTAGACTGTGGGTCCTATAAAAACGTTGCTTTTCAATTCACACGTTTATTTATTATGGAAACGCTGATTTCTCGTATGTACAATACAATACTATGGAAATTTCTGTAGAGTTACCGTGTTGTACTGATATAAAGTATGGTGTTTGTGTGCGCCCCCAAAACGGGTGCTTACGTGGGCAGCGTCCACTGTTGTGGCTGACGACAATCGACACTTATGGGAGATCACGCCATGTAACAAAGGGGGTACCGTGCGACCCCAGGGCGCTACATGAGGCGCGTGGGTGCAACGACCACCTGTTAGATAGCATTGTATAATCTGTAGAAATTCTCTCTCATTCTCTAGTTTCGTGTGCTATGTATATATGTAGGTGGATTGTTCTTTACTTATATTGTGGATGTTAACCTATAGCTATAAGATGATGTTACCCACTATCGGCTTGATAACAATTATCGCTCCAGTGGAACGGATATCTTCACCAGGTGATCATAGTTGTTCTGATGGACTGGGATAAGTTGAAGATATTTTTATCACACACTATTATATCTGAGTATCCATGTTAAATACACGGAAATAACACACTTACATAACAAACAGTGAATAAATTTCATGGTCATACCAATATATGTTTACATAGTTACATTAAATATTAGCAAATTCATTTTTACTGGAAAGTGTTAGCATCATTTACAATATTATTTATATAACAATATTTAATAGTGCATGACTGACGAGTTATATTCATAATTATGTAATTATTTCTATTATACTGAACATTGTTAATACTTATGTTAATCACTAGCTATATCTTTTTTTTAATAGTCACATAAACATTATTTATTTCCAATTGTAAATGTAGGAATTTTGCCTGATTTGCAGTTATAGAAAAAACGACAGAATATATTAAAAAATACACATGTTTCACCATACGAACGAAGGTACAATTGAAATAATATTTTATTATATAGAAAATGTAATTTCCTGGACAATTTACAAATGAATTCATTCGGTACTAAAACAGCTGACTGTACGTAAATGAATATTAATTGTACATGTATATTTCTATTGAATTTAGTTCTGAGAATATGTATGAAAACACTTGTATTTATATACTTCAAAGAATTTTGAAAGTACGTTAGTTATTACAGCATTATGAAACATGCAACATATCTTGTATAGGTGCCAAATATTCCTGTACTTCTCTACCTACATACGTACGTAGTTTCGACAGAAAGTAAATAAAAATAAACACAGTTTTAACAGGGAACAAGATATATTATCTAATATAAACAACATATGCAAATGTTACATACAGTTTTATTTCACTGTGTCAGCGGAACAGTAATTTTGCGTTCACGAAAATGTGGATTGCGTTTGTTTGAAAAGAATTTCAGTGGGTTTATATTTTGTTAGATGGTATGATTCAATTATATATTTCAGGAACACACATACACAATCCTGCGAAACTTAAAATATTGTAGAATAAAAATATTGAATTGGTTTTTAACTAAAGTTTATTTTACGTATGTATATTGGCGTGAATATTTGTCTTGATGTGTGTGGTCTCGGAACGCGATGACATGCAAGATTTTTCGCACTTCATTAGTCGAAAATCGTTTCAGTAACGGTTGTTTTCAAATTTGAATACAGCCGTACACAACAATGATGTACCTGTTTCACCGAATCATCAATTAAGTACGACTTAAAAATAAACAATAATTAATTTATGCATAATTATTAAGAACAGTTAATTTCTCCAAAACATAATGTGATGTTGTTTTACGTCAGTATGGAATGTTTGGTAAGAGTGCGTATATAGTTTTTTGGGAAATTTGAATTTTAAATTATTTGTAAAAACTTAAAATATTAGTTAGTTAGTTATATGTAAATACTGTAGTATGTATATGGATAATTTGAAGACAGTAATATTAATTCAATGTAGACAGCTTATTAATATGCAGAATACTAGCAGTTCTACATAAATCAATAATTTGGTTATATTATATGATTAATTTAAACAATTCCTTTTACTTTGGTCCTTAACTATTTTTTCAGTAGACATATATGGATCTATACTTATTTTTCCGTTAATGTCTCCATAAATATCATACTTTTCTTTTGATTTATCTGTTTTTCTCCTGTCATCTAACGTTACTTCTAATTCCCACACGTATAAAATTCCTATATAAGGAACCGACAAAGATTTGAGGTATCGTAAAGTGTGAATGATTAGTATATTTTAACATGAAACATTCGGTAAGTTTTATACTCGTAAAACGAACAATACTAACTGGTATTTCAAGGTGTGCAGCACTCGCTGTACAAAGTGACATTTAATAAAATATCCATTAACATGATTAGGTCGTTATCATGAATTCAACTAGTACCTCTACATCTGTGTCTATTCAAATGCAAATATAGAAAATTTATTTAAGGAAACTGCATTTTCAGAATACCATCAATTACATTTAAATACCTAATAAATATTCCTAAACATACAACATAAGTGTTGAAACATTTCATTTTTACTTTTATTATTACTCATTTCTAATCTTTATTCTGTAAATAAATTATTCTTCACATAAACCAAAATTGAATAGACTAGATTATATAATATTGTTTAATCATTAATAATAATATATGGTCTAATGCTAAATAACATTAATCTGTTAAATATTAAATTATTATTCTTGGAATTTAACAAAATTTGACATTGTGTAAAATTTTTTACTCAAGACATTTCAAACTGATACAATTACCCATACAACGAGCACAAGTGAAATAATTTAATCTACACAAATGAGCAGTAATTAAAATGGTTAATGCACTCTTATTCTAAAAATAAACGTTCCATCTTGAAGTGCAAAGAACATACACGACAACCATCATTCTTCATGTTGTATTTAATGAAATGACACCTTCAATAATATTTCTAATTTCTCGCTTTGTTCATTTTCGCAAATTGCATTATCGATTTAGCACAGTGGACATCTGGTCTGTCTCGTTCCAAATTGCACACAGTCCTCTTCAATAAACAAATCAGTATTGCTTGGTCAAGCGCAAGCGCACAGTTACACTTACTTATGAACGTGTGCTCTCATCCATTTAATATCATTTTCAACAGTGCACTTGCATGAATGTATATATATATATATTACTCGTATATAGAGAACAGAACCATTGTCAATGTGTCCTATTTATAAGAAATGATCATCGTTCATCACATTAGCGGCTGTCATTTTTCTTTAGTCATGGTTGTACGTGGCTTACCATCCATCCATCCATATTGGTGCGTTTCTTTTACTTTATTATTTTCGCAGTTAAATATATCTTCTTCAAGGGCGTTATTTGCTCGCTGATTCTATTTGCAATGAGATAAAAGTATTTAGTCATGCGTCAAGTCTTAAACGCGTACATTGAAACACGTCGAATTAATGTGTATGTGGTAATTCAATTGTCTTTTGTTTTTATGAACGATTAAAATAATTTTGTGTTGGCGATCAGACACAGCAGTAAATGTGGCATAAAATGATCGTAAAAGTTAATTTAAAATTCGTCGTCAGCCGGTAGTCAATTTATTACATACAATAGAATAGACATTATTGTCTTGTTAAGGATATTTTCTTTTTAATCATTTACCATTGTAAACTTGTTGATTTTTTTACTATTAAATATCGATACATAAAATATTCTAACCATCACCATTAATATTATGTAACTTTTTTACAAAGTTATAAAATATACTGGAATATTAAAATTATAATATATTTGTAACTATGTACAGGACCATTTGTTCATTACATCTCAACAATATCAAGTTCTGATTTTCATTAATTTTTATGTTTATTTTGGAAATTTTTATATTGATTCAGTATACGTATGTAGATTATAAACACTGTCCGTTGTATGTTGCGTGTAATAAAACAATAATGTTTAAACAAAGTTCACGGCGATGTAACATAATTCTCACAGCCATCTTCATTGAAAACAAGTCGGTCATAAATTTATCCTGAAATGACTATTCTTATCTTCATTTTAGAATAAATCTTGTGCGTAAATCGTTGCCGGACGATTATCTGACGAGTCAGCATAATGTTCTCGCTGCATTGGAACATGATTTTAGTTTAGCCGTTTTATTCTTTCCATGTTCATTGATGCGATTATTTAAATTTCCCATGACATTTATGACGTGCACAGCAAGTGTAAGATCGCATTGGGTCTCTTTTACTGATTTTATCTTGGATCGCGGCGCCACGTCAGTTTGCAAATGCACTAGTGATTTATGCAAGGATCTGTACCAGATACTAATTGTTACTGCTTGCATACACAAACATACCGTACCACTAACCACTAACCGCTCTGCAACAACACACTTGACAACCGTCCGCTTTTTACATTTGATTCAGCGTAAAATTTATTCATGTTTTTACGGTCAATTTTTATCTCAAACTATAACCAGAGGCTTCAAATACGTATATATCAACAACTGCTATATGATATTCACAGCTGAAAGTAAGTCAATACGACTCTGTGCTTGTTATTGCACATTTTAACATTTCCAACATCTCCAATTCAAATATGCCACTCATAATAAATAGGTTGCACTGGTATTAATCGAATATGGCTGCGTTCAATTACGCTCCGGTGCAATTGAATATGATACATAATTTGATAAAAATGTCTGGTAACACTGCAGGCAATAGGTTAATACAATACAATACCGTTCTACGTACAAGTGTACAGTAGATTTCTATAATAATTCATTCGCACACACAATGACGTTGCACACTCTGTTTATTTCGCGTGAAAACAAAACACGACTAAACAAAATTGTCCATAATTATCTCTGCATGCAGACTCATTCAACAGACAAGGGTGTTGAACAAGTATCAACTGATATATAATCACATCAGATCTTATTACGATCAATGAACTGGTGCATGTGAGGCGAGGGGAGACTTATTAAATCAATCGAATATGGAAAAATGCGCACGCCATATTGGAGGAGCGACTGCTTTATGCATGACATGACAGGCAGCATCGTAGGGTGCTATGGTAATGAATAATGAAATGGCATATATGTACTACATGTCATACTCTATTTACTTTATTTTTCAACATTCCAAACTACACAACACAACACTACGAGATTCACATTGTTCATATGAGATCCCTATCTAAAGAATTCTAATTTTTATTTTCATAGTATTTTTTTCGTGATATAATTATTGGAATAAAAATACAGTATTTCTTGGCGAAAGACATTTTTTCGGTTTCAATACATATTAAGTGTAATCTAGCACCATCAGATTCGTAATTGACCATTGGTATATACGGTGATAGTAGAAAAATCAGTACCGCAAGTCGACTATATGTTCAGCCGAGTATTTTTTACCAAATCACACCACAATACTCGTTCTGCACCTTGGTCAGATGCAGTGGTGTATGTAGGCCGTTATACATCTGTTGAAAAGCAGAAGAATAGAAACATTTGAATAGTCATTTGAATGTATAATATTCCTTCTAACATTGTACACGTCCTTTAGCACGGAATATTTATATAGTAGTAAGACTGTCAACGACAAAGTAATGTACGTACATGTTCAGGTGTTAGCGGACTTGTATCACCACGCCTAG
The DNA here is from genome assembly GCA_022063505.1 of Calosoma granatense. NCBI lineage: Eukaryota > Metazoa > Arthropoda > Insecta > Coleoptera > Carabidae > Calosoma > Calosoma granatense. The sequence continues at coordinate 2,038,099 of JAGJTL010005742.1, read as the reverse complement.
TGTAGCGTATAAGAAGCAGAAGAGATATGACTTGTCGGTAGCAATTATACAATAGATACCAGTGTTAGACCATAAAATTATAGTCCTTATATAGAACAAGGCAATGGACTGAAATATATTCTTATTACAAATTCTATCCATGAGAAATGAATTAATGGGAATATTATTGTATACAATATCTTATATGGATTTTATTCAAAAATTCTATTGGAAGGATTTGAAACTAAAATCTTCTCATGATAACATTTCAGTCATCGGTACTCAAGATTACTTAACACACACGGATATACAAGGGATGATCAATGTATTAGAAACCGCATACAGAAAGTGATGGATGTGCTGAGTGCAGTTAGACAGCAAGGAAAAATATTTCTTGTAAACTGCAGGGAATTTCAGCATCATTTAACAAAGCATGTTTCAGTCAATATAGATTACTTTCCATGAAAAGTAGAGTGCGAGATGATTCTAAATAATTCATACTTTTATATTTTTCTGTTCAATAAACTTCCTCTTCCGATTGAACACAAACTGTCTTTATTTTATTCGTTATTCTCTTCTTAAATATACTATGTATATGCAGTAAAATATATAAATATGAAATATTTTCTCATCATTAATTTTAATTCAAAAAATACCTGTATATTACATCCTCAAATTACTATCAACATTTCTTATCTGAAACGGCTTTTGAATGTGTAATAATGTTTTATGTGTAATTCATTTTATACGCTGTAAGATACAGTCATGTTGTTCGGAAATAATAATTTCTGTTTGAAGTAAACTATTCAGCGATAAAATGGCGCATATTTGCATTTGCATGATAAAAATGCCATTTATCGTAGAAGTTTAGTAGTGACCGAGTGTTTACATTCTTGTAACACAAACAAATATAATTGCATCAAGGAATTTGCAGTGTGTTTATAAAATAAGAAAACGTCAAACCGCACACGGTTTTCTTAAAATAGTAACGAACTTGGCCTCGAACCTGGCTTATATCCGAAGGTGATTATAAAGAAAAATTACTGTAATTGACGCTACTTGTAGCCGTGCTAATGGCATACAATAAGAACAAGACAAACACATTTTCAATTCATATTTTACATGTATTTATACCTGTCTTGTGCTTTTGTACAACTATGTACTCAATAAAGTTATTACGTTGTAACGGAATATTCTAAAGCACTCCATTATTCGTGCATTTTTATTCACGTTGAATTGAAGATTTATGAAGATGTTTATAGCAAATTTGTACGCTTATTATTCTAACAAGATATATTAGTAAAACTTCTTTAAGATGTAATAATAGTTAATGAAGTTATGAACAGTTAAATAAGCGTATTTTATTATCCTGTGTTAGCGATAATACTTGTAGAAATTGCCTTTGATACGGATCTGAGATTTAACGACTGGCAAATCTCCGTGGCATAGTTTTAAAATTGTTCATTGTTTACAACATGCCGAATCAGAAAATGCAGATAGTTGAAAACTTTTACTACATTTCCAGCAAAGAATCTGATATTTGTTTATCTTATGGAATGTTCTCTCAAGTAATATCTGATTTATTCACGTCAGACACATTTCATTTTAAAGCATCGTTTACACTATCATCACGTACCGGCTGTACAATTTCAATATCGTTATAAAACTGTAAATAGTTGATAAAAATTCACCTGCTTATAATATAATAAAGTAACAAATTCAATATGCAGTATACATGTTTTTATATAATTTACTCGTGTATTTCTTAGTTCTGTTTAATATTATTCAACAATAGTCATTACATTTCTAATAATAATATAGAAGAAAAGTAGCTGCAAGGTTCATTTATATCAAGGAGTACATTTAAGTTACGTAATACGGATCTAAGATGCAGTTGGAATCTGATGTTCAGAATGTACACACTATATAATTTCGAAAATTCCCTACGTACTCTCCTTTGACGAAGCGTAAATTAGAGATGTGTGTGGCTGAGTAGTGAATACTGTTTGACTGATAAGCTAGACGCGGTGTTTCATGTTCTACGTGAGCTTTGGAGGCCATCGTGTCCATTGCGGCAGAGTCCAGTGCACCAGAAGCGGTTTCCTTAATTAACGACAGCATAATTACTCAATTAACTGGTGCACTTAATTCTACACTTTTTTCTTAAACTCAATGAGATTTATATGGCACTATATTGGCAGTTTTAATCGTACAAATTGTGCTACCATTGCAACGGGGTCAACTCGCCTATGTAGGTGACGCCATGCTGAGAAATATCATTGTTGTCGCAGTCCAGACTCCAGGAATTCATCATCACTATAGTCTAGTTAGATTGATAAATGTATTACTTGATTCAGTACTGAAATTTCTTTTCTGCTCCTAAACGACAAATTTTCTTACAATTTTATTAATCGTTACATCGAATTAAAGTCATTTCCGATTTAGCTACGAAGGTTACACAAAAAAGAATCAGTTTTTACGGGTGACTTGATAGCTTTGTTAGAGATTAGGATCATTCAGTGCAAAAAAATTAATGCTTCTTCATGATTGTCCCTACGTCTCTTCCTATCACTTAATCAAATCCTTTTCACAGATAGTCATCTTTTATCATTATGTTCAGAAAACATAACATTCCGAGTTGTTTTCTGTTTCCACATCAGATTAAGCATTACAGCTGTCAACAGCGACAGGTTGAAATTATCGCACAACAGTAAGTCGCAACAAATAATCACGATTTGGATCCAATTAGTGAATTAATTTAACAATCTGTTTATATATTCTGCTTGTGTCATGTACATAAGGCTCCCCACGTAGTTTTGGAATATTTATAAAATGGCTATTTGCTAATTAATATTTATATTTATAATTAGTTAAACATGTTCAAGTCTGTGTACTTGAGAACAGTGACAAACAAACTTGCTTTAAACAAATGCAAAGAAATAAAATATAAACTTACTGTCAATACCGTATTTCGCTGATTTTATTCAAAACAGATACAATGATGAATATTATAAATTAAATACGTAATAATAATTTTGTATTACTCATTTATATATTAATTCCAATGATAAAAATACACATCATAATTAATCACATTAATGTTAACATTGGTTTATAAATGCGCAGCTGCATGTGAAATAAGACGTTATCTGGCTAAAAACTCTTAATGATATAAATAACAATTTGTTTACTTAATTAATTGATTTGTTAATCATTCAGACATAATTTATTCATGTTTTTGTCGATATGAAGTGCATCAAAGAAGCCGGATAGTAATACGTTTCCAGTTGACGTAAAATATTTGACAGTAGAATAATTCTACGAACAGATTTTGAGGTTAGATATGACAATTTATTTCTGTATAAATAATGGTGAATAAATATTAAAGAATATATGGGGACAGCGGAAGTCATAAATAGCTGTTTAATTTATAATTAAACATATTATTAATAACAATTTGTAAATAATGTATTACAAGATGATACATTATTCTCTAAATTAGTTTGATATTAATAATTTAAATAAACTTACTGTGGCACCTCCAAGTAGCTTAAACTCAAAAATATCTGCAACAAAAAACAAAAATAAACAAAATAAACATGTGAAATGACACACACCCTAAAAAACTATTGCCTTTTTTATTTCATCTTTTATGAACGCCGCTTCCTGCTTCGCAATTTTTATTCCTAATCGATAGAAAATCACATAAATAAATCAATTTCAAGAGGCTACTAATATTCTACTTGTTTTTTGCCATCGAACAAAAAAAAATGTTACCATGAATTTTATGAATCTGGTTGACAGTAACCAGTAACCACATACACACACACACTTTCCGCTTTATTAGCGGCGATGACTTCATACTGAATTACCATTAAAACTGAAAATCAAAAGCGCACGAGGCGCACAGCGTCCATGTTGTTGATGTTAGATAAAGTTGTCGTGTGCTGTTTGTTGGTTCGGAGAGCGGCAGGGCGCTTATCTTCACACTTTAGCGCCTCTGCTTACTTTGATGTACGAAACTTACCGTATGTAAAAACTTTTCCGCTAATTGGAACCACACACATGTGAATATGTGCGCACGCACACTCGTATATTCACATGTGTGTGCCTGCATGCCTGTGGTATGTATGAACGCACACACATTCACCACATACAGTCACAAATACTTCTGTCCAACGCTCCGGGACTGAGCTTCCGTGGTGCGTCACGGAACAGGCGCCGCCGATATCTCGCACCGACGATCGCAAATCATCAGTGTGTCTAGTGCGGTCTCGCTCACCAATTCATTCCGACTCTCTAAAACACTGAATATATACACTGTGTTTTTCTTCCAGTTTAAACTCTCTCTCTCTCTCGCACTCGCATATACATATATACGTTGAATCTCGATCCATAGATCTCACATACCTGGACTATAATATAATATTCTTTAAACTAATCGTATCATATTATTATTGCCAAGATAGTGTTCACTAAAAAGTACATACCTACATATGACGACACTAACCGACCCGTTGACATTCCAGACTTTACTCCAGTTTAATTATCGACCTTGAGCTGCTCCAAATACTAAACATCGCTCCAGTTTTAATTGCCTTCCGCATAGCTCCAAGCTTACTTTTTTCTATTCCGTAATTCGTATCGCCAACAGCAGACTCCGCCCCCTTTTATACTTTGTGCATTAGTTCTCATAATGGCAGGAACTCTACTGCACGAAAACTAATGCCATCCTGCTGCATTGAATAACATTCAACAAAGACTGTGATGCACTTAGCAGTTTGACAAATACTTTGGGAGAAACAGAAGAGTAAGTTTCGGTGTTCGATGCCTATGACATTTATTCAGAAATGTTTTACTGTAATTATTAGCAAACTTTACAGGGTATGTATTTTGGTAAAATATATTTAAATATTTTCATATAAACATGATGGTTGGACTAAAGTTGTGATTATGTATCGTCTGTAGCAAGTCTCCTGTAACTAATGGCCATGTAATATTGTAGACATGTTTACTGCCAACTACGTCATAGACAAAACAATGTAATATTTTATTACCATCATTTATTCATTGCATTTGATTCTCTGTAATTTTATTTACAATTTACTGTTATTTATACATCTCCTTTAGATAATATTCTTTTACCTAAATAAGCAAATATCATAATTTTATTATCATTATCAGCATTCTCCTCGTTACAGCTGTTGCTCAATTCAAATTATTGTTAATAATTATTAATTTTTATATATTACTAGCATGGCAAGAGTATGCTAATATAAATAGTTGTCATATTTGCACGAAAACATGTTATTTCTTATCTAGATTTTTGCTGAATTCCATCTCATGTAGTCCTAGTGTACATCACTGGAAATGATGACCTAGATAAGAAGAATAGAGGGCGTATTTTTACTTTGCATTTATTGCGGAGCATTGTCATAAAACTACATCCATCTTTATTAGCAGTATTTTACTTTAGGCGCTTGCATAATAACAGCGAAAAAAACATAATAGTAAAGATAAAATGTTCGATAAACACAGTGTGCAGCGGACTTTTACTGCCGCTGTCCATATTCTGTGCATATATGCAAATAAAATACACATATACGTATACACACACAGCTAGTGCTGTTGGTATATAAATGGAATATATATCTCGTAGATCATTAATATCATCGGATCTGTCAGTTGTGTGTCTCAACCAATATTAATTCTGTGTCCGGGAAAACGCTTTGCTATTGGCGCTGTGACGGAGTTGGCTGCATCGCACCACGTGGTGGACGCGGCTGTAGTATTTAAACACTAGTCGCCGAGTAGCGAACGCACATTCTACACTCGGTCCTAGTCGGCGCGCTCAATCCGCTGATTTCGCTTACCAAAAAATTCACACACACACAATTATACCATCAGTAGTCCTCCAGTGTGCAGTGCAGTGATTTAACATACAACACAACATACCCTCCTCATACTCATACACAAATAAACATGCTGTTTTACAAACTACTCACCGTCTAATCCGATTACATCTAAATCTGATTACAAGTATAATTTTGACATCTTCTAGATCAGACAGTCACATGTCTAAACAGTTAATGTCCAAGCAATCTTAGAATTTCTTCAGCGCCGTCAAATCCCGTGTAATCTCTGAAATAAGTGCGATTTATTTGACTTCTGACACACGAGTAAACATTGTATATTAGTGTGTTGACCGAGTTTTTATTACGATTTTCGGATTGAAATTCTCGGAGCTTGTTCACAAGTTCTCTGAACTGCTGAAGATTTTAAAAGAGTTTCTTCAAGCGTTCCTTAAGTTCTAAGCTGCTTGACGGTGTTGGACATTTTTCCATGTAGAATTTACGAAAGTGATAAATAAATCGTAAATGACTTTGGAATTTTTAAGGGTTTTAGCGGATTAAAAATTGTGGTATTTGTGTGTTTATTATGGGGTGCTCAGTGAAGTGGATACATTTGCTGTCAATCGTATATGCGCTGTCGGTAAGTCAATTTATTTCATAAATCTTTGCATATTATCAACTTCCAACAAGTATTCCTACATAATCATATTTTTTTGTGAGAAAGTGACATTCTTGTGGTTTAAGCATATAGCAAGTGCCTACCTACTTGCAATATATTTAACTTTCTACATCCTTAATAATAAAAAAATATCAATAAACTGTTATTAACTATAATGTTCAGTTTCGTGTTAATATACTTCGATTTAAAAATAAACCGCTGACGTTTACGTATCAGGATAAAAAGTCTGCAAAAACTGAATTGCAATGAACTTTTAATCGCACATAATTATTACAAAAATTAAACTCGCATCCTCTTAAAAGTACTTGCAAAAAAATCACTAACCGGTTCCAGATAATCAAACTTTAAATGTAATTTGTAAATAAGTAAAAAACACAAAACAAAACAGACGCTCATAAAAATTTCTAGCACGCTGTGGTACAACGTCACAATTTCGAATTTTCTGGTACCGTTTATATTCTCATTTATTAGTTCGGCGTTAATTAAATGAAAACTTAATTAACGCCTCGTAAACAAAAAATTGTGCTGGTTTATTGACACTGTTCAGTATTTAGTGTCACTGAAAAAATGTTTATTTGTGAATATATTTAGGAAATATTTGTACTGATATACTACTAGTCTTGTAGGTCTATTTTTATAGTTCTAATATTAGATAGATTTTTTTGCTTGCTACCGCGTTTGATCTTATCAAAATAAGATCACATTCTAATATATTTATGGTCCATTCAAAAAATGCATTTCGGTACATCGTATCTAAATACAAATTTCAGGATACTTTCTTTGGGATCTCCGGGACATGCCGTTAACATGAATATTTACCACCACATTTCGCATTTACTCCCGTGCGTACCGAAATTTATTTCGTATTTCCATTTATACCACTTCAGTAAACAGATATTTCACATTTCATCGCTGCACGTATCATTCCACTCTTGTTATTGAGCTGCAGTGAGAAGTTTTTCTATTCGAGCGTAGCTGCTCTCGTTATTTCTGACAACACATTCAATTCTCTGATGTCCCGCTGACTGTAATACGTTACGATCTGTGAATGTTGGAGTGTTTTGTTGATTTTCTTATATGTGTTCTCTCTTGTTCTACGCTTGTGTAATTTCTTTGTTATTGTCACACAAACTTGACGTGTTTGGTGTGTGAGTTGGTGTTGGGTGTTTTTCATTATTTGTGCCGGCTTAAAACATACGTTGTCTCGAGTGTAATGTGTGAATAGGTACTTGAGGAGTGTGTACGTTGAGGTCTTTGACTTTGAGCGTTATTTTTTGCATGGCTAATTATCGGTTGTACGTCAAGGATTACCTGCTGATAAGAGATGGTTTATTGATTATTAAATACAGTTTATTATTAGCGGAAGTTGTATATTGCTAATTGTAGGGCTCACAGTGTGACGTTCTGCTGTTGCTAACACACGTACACTGTACGCTCCTCGTGTTGCGATATATCGTATTAGCTTGCAATCATGTTTTTATTTCTCTTCTTCTTGTTTATTTGTATGCCTATACGCACATGATGTATACGTATACTATCATAACAACTTTTCTTTTCACACTATCATAGGTGTAACTATAATTATGTAAAATATATCCTTCTGCAAAAATAGAAGTGATCTAGCTTTCGCATAATTTCCTATATTGATAATTTGTTTCACGCCCAAGTACTTGGATAATGTTATATATGACAGACAGTACAATGTTCTATTTTAGTAGTTTGTTCCAATCATTATTTTATACTAGACACACCGGTTTTACAAAGAACAAGATGCAAGTGTAACTTGCATGACACTTTTGTTTTCTGAGAGTACAAGGCTGCATAGCGCTGATGTCTGATGATTAAAAATCATATAGCCAACATGATTGAAGGAACGATTAAAAATTAATAACGTTGCATCAAACTTTGACAGCTTGTATACAGGCTTCATAATTGTGAACAATTGATCAGCAATACCTTAAGGTTGATCGTTGTTAGATTACACTGTGTACGCTATTCTGTTCCCAGAAGTCCCTTAAAATATCAATAATTATATTTTAATAATACTGAAATTATAGTTAATGTAAAAGTAACGGTTATAAATGTTCTCCTATTATTTTCTATTAACTCGTATTTATTTTTAAAACTACCATTTTAGAACATAAGTGCCCGTAATCATTGTTAACTATGAATATAATAGAATATTCCAAATTACACCGATGTTTATCTTCCATATATTGATTTATTTAATAGCATGTAAGTATCTGGTGCAGTATATTCTGTATAGGCTACGAGTACGTATATGTATCTATCAATATCTCTCGCGTGATATCCTACAATAAATTCCTTACTATCTAGTAGCCAGTGTTAACAGACATGGATATAAAGGCCGTATGTGTGGGAAAAATGGAAGATATATCATGAAATGCTAACATACATAACGTATATTTGCATACATCCGAACATTTGATAAAGTAAAAATATATTCCAATTAATTGTTGCTTATGTCTTTCTTGTGTGTATTAAATAAATTATTTGATATTCCAGTCTGTCAGATCACTGTTCTTATATACTGCTACTACTGCCAGCGGCAATGTTGATATAATAACTACAACAAGTATGAACCTGCTTTCTCACACCTTACATATGAATGATATCTGTAGCTTGATCACAATCTAATCGTACAAATCATCTGTCCAGATTTGAATAGTGCGGACGGCATGTCTAGTCTTGTATTTGTTTCTTGTATATAATCAGTGATCACCACATTATATCATGTTTAGATATCGTGTTCAACTTTCATAAACAAACACCTAACCTTAACCTTGCTTTTTAGTTTAATCCAAAGACTTGAATAATAACAGCCGGTAGAAATGCTGAAGATGGTTTAATCGTGCTGTCAGACTTTTAAATGAACATTTTGAATTTCTAATAGTACGCGGCGGCCAGGTACAAAGATACATACGGCCCCGACCCTAAAGCCCCCGTATACACATACATGTATGTGTGGTGTGGTATTTATTTTCGAATATATAAATTAAAGCAATACCACACATATACTGTGTGTCAAAATCAAATTACCTCTGACATGTGCGGTTTAAATATGATTTTGTTTATTCAGTGCACGTTATTTAATGCCTGCACGCTGCGACATATTACGAAAGAATTTCAAATTAGAATACGCGTATGCGTCTTCGGGAAAACCACAACTTTGTAATTAACTTCACTTTACATGGGCACAGTCCACAGTAACTTGATTTGTCCAGCAACATAATGTGTACATCATATGAAATACAAATATTTATTTGTCGAACCATCATATGAAGTTCATCTAATGACCTTCCCATTACAGATGTGTTTGACATTTCATGTGGACACAGTCGTTACTGTTATTGTAGAAAATAGAAATAGCAAAAGTTCAAATTTTGCACTATAGAGAACGTTAAATGACTCATGAGATGTATTGCTTTTTCAAGTAGTATATTTCAAATTTTAACATTACTAATAATACCACTGTTGAAGTATTAAATGTTCTTTAATAAGAGTAATGTTATTTCTTATTCATTAAATCCCTGCATTGTACATTTACAAAGTACATTTGATTCGTAAGCCGTTACAAGAAGAACTATGGAGGTATAGTTGTTTCGTAGTTACAAACAAAATGAATAAATTCCACTTTGACTTCTGCCTCTAATCCTCTTATTCATTCGTTCATTGTTTCCGTGCAGTTGCAAATTGGCCGAAAGAAATTCGCATAATGTGTTTTCCGGGTTTTTGTTCCACTTCATTAGTTCATGATGTTCTTCGGCTGTGTAGTTGCAGAGAGAAGAGAGTCCTAGTTGTTTGTTCGTCGATGGATGTTTTAATTCCATTGAGCTTCATATATAGTGTTCTTCCTGGCTTGGTTATTACAGGTCCACTCATTCTGCGCAATAACAAGCTACAGAACGGACTCGTAAGTGCACAACGAACTAATTAAGTAATCATTCTATAGAAAATTACATGCGAGTAATCACCGACTGCACGCTCGACTCGCTGTATTCAAATGAGTGAGGTTCTTTCATCCATTCCACCAGCATCCTTTGCACACACACACACACACACACGTACGTACAAATAAGGCAAAATCTATGGTAACCGCGGTAATCTTTCTCTCAGTCAACCGCACATGTTCAGACCACACCGACACTGGTTTCTACTCTCTTACCAAAGAGTGATTACTAATTAGTTCATGCCCTGACGTATTCTACCCGTGTGTGTGTGTGTGTGTGTGTGTGTGTGTGTTTTAATGAACTTGCTGCTTTGTGCAAGAAATAATGTTTACTTTGGTCTCAGAGCTTCACATGACTTACATGTGTATGTGCTTAGCGAATTCAGACGCCTTTGTTTCACTACATCCACTTCGAATGCAACGCAAAGTTATAAATGTCATAAAGCAAATATTAACCGAACCACACAAGATAACGTCCCGTTAAATAGCCGGCTCGTAAAAATTCGATTTAAATACATACATTCCACTAACTAGAACCGAATTCTATCGTCCGGAAAGCAATTTCGATTCGCTATGGGTGTGTTGTATATTGTGCGCTGCACCTGAATATTATCAATATTACTTTCAATGCACTCCCACACCGTGGAATCCACACACTAATGCGCTTTTTCTAAGAGGGCCATGTGTTTTCATGGCTCACTAGGATTGATACAAATGTCAACGGGGCAATTTGTTGGCCCGCAATGCGCCAGGCCAAATAAACGACAATCGGTTTCGTCTCTTACCGAGATGGATGGCACACGGGGAAAAAGTCAAATCTTGGACAGGTATATATACATATACACCTGGCTCTCCGTATACACTAGCCAGACGTTCAAACTTTCAGTCAAGATTTTTATCAGGACCGTATGTGAAGAAAAAGGGCTGTACTGTAATTTTTTACATAAACCTTTTTTACTTGTTTTTACCAATTAGCGATTATTGCTTGCCTTCTTGATACTTTGCAGAGCCTGTTCACTGCTGAAGCAACGAAAATATTTTTCGCATTTACTTTTTGCCTCTTTTGTTTACTGCTAATTAACGTACTGATGAATTTTTGGTACGCGAAACTCGTGAAGTAAGTGTGAAAAATGTGGTTGTGATATCATCGTTAAAATGTACACTGTTAAAATTCCATTTAAACGTAAAACGCTAAATGAGTCACCCGACTTGTTAACAAGTGTCTTAATTAATAATCGTTATTTTTACTTTCGTTTTTTTGATATATAATCTTAATTGCATCTTTTAAAAAATGGGTAGAACCCATGTGTTAATTTTTGCAATAAAATTCTGCAAACTATGTAATAAAAATGATTAATTTCCAAGAAGTTATTCTTGTTGTTCATGCATATATGTATACAGTAATGACCGTCATTTATATAGGATTATGTTGTATAAAAATGATGGGCTTATAAAAATATTTAATGCGGTCCTGTCTTATGACACCTGCCACACGTATTCCTTCTTGAAAGGTCGCGCGGTCCGCATAATGAGTAGATTAATTTTTATTTTACTATTTTTAGCTTTATGTATTTTTTACTATTTTACAATAATTCATGTTTTTTCGTAATTCTTATCGAGAAGACTACTGTGTTAATTTCTAAATTGGTAAATTTGTCTACACTAATACTTGTTCTCTTTTATTTGACCATGTAAAATTGGTACGGGTATCGTTTCATATAACGACAGAATTCAATTGAGGCAAATGAAGTCGATAGATTGATATGCACAGCCGCCTATTAACAAAACCCATACGAACAGATAACGGAGTGTAATATTACGCCGCGGTATTTATAAACAGGCGAGTTGATTTTGCGCGTGTTATTACCATCATTTGTATTGCTCACGATGGACGACAAGTTCTAGGTCGTTACTTGTTGATGTGGCCGTACAGTGACGTAGAATCTATACGGTAAAATAGAGCATAAACACACACACACACACACACATATAT
>JAGJTL010005742.1:1982956-2017819 GCA_022063505.1 Calosoma granatense | reverse complement strand
ATTTCAAATACCTTTGACGTATTTACTTACTATTCGTAGATAAGGTAATTACATAAATATTAGGTAAATTTGCACACATTAGATTTGAATGACTCATTTTGTTTCGGGTTACTGAACTATCATAATATGTCTGGTACTAATATGATATCTTGCGTGGCCTAAAATTTCAATTAAAAATGTCTGTCACTTCCTAACTTATTAACGAAAAGTTGGACAGTAGAATTCCACAATTGTCTATTGGTAATTATATTTCATCTACAGATTTTTACTATACATCTGTATCGATAGAATTCCGATCTGCGTGTCAGGAATTACAAAACAAATTAATCGACTTTAGACCTAGACCTAAAATTATCAGTGCAACGTGAAAAAAGAATTCTATTAAAAATGTAAACGTGATATCGAAGGCTATACTTTGACGGATAAAAATCCATTAAGTGTAAAATTTTCCGAGAAATTATAAGTAATCAATCATTTGCAGTATTAAAAAAAAACTGTGCAGAAAATAATAATTACAAAGCATGTTATGTTCGTGTCAGCAAATGAGTGTAATAAATTCTTATGCTTCTATAAATTATTTCTTTTTGTCATATTGTAAAATAAGCATAATTTGATATTTTATATCCGTGAATGTATATAACATGAATATTGTTTTATATGAACATAAATCTTATATACGTATACTGTAATGAAATAATATAATTCATGATATTCAAATAATATTATTGATATTCAGGGATGTGAAGGGTTAAGTCTTGGTCCTCCCTGGGCTCCACTTTTATTAATAATCATCAACACCACACACCAGTTATAGCTTGTCTAGTTCTGTAACAATTAAATTCAAACATTCGTACTATATTTATACTATAAATAAAGCGTCACGCCCTAGATTATGATTTACGTTAACATGACTGCGCCTCAGACGACTTGCACTAAATCATCCGATTCTGTAATAAAATCTACATTTATAAACCCTTGTGTATCATTTTATTGAGCCATCTCCATATCTGTCCGACACCCATATTCTCCGTCCTTTGCACTGGTTTGACACTTTAATCTATTTCAGCATAGAATAAAAATGACCGAACTATAACATGTCGGTGATCATAATTCTCAATAGTTATATGATTAAATATTATTATGATCTGAAGTGGACAAGATAATCGAAGATGAACAAGTAGATATGTATCATAAATCTAGATTTTAGTATCATGACTCCTGCAGGGGGTACGAGAGACGACTAGTCTATTGGTACTTCGAACTAATGTCTGTCGTACAACATGAACAATAGCCTGTGTGTATGTGTTGTACTGCGAATCTGCATCTGTGAAACTTGTATCTGCCCGGTACATCTTATTCTATAACGTAACTAAGTGCTGTCATATTTCTTACCGGCAGACCTAACAGCGCAACGGTTTAGCACAACAATGGCCTGGACAGACGTATATTTTAGAATCGTACAATTACTCTCTAATAAATGACAAAGTCGTTATTTACTATCGGGAACACACCTCTAATGATTATTTATGTTCTGCACTCGTCCTATTGGCTCGTTCGGACTACAGGTGAACAGTGCACAGAGTGGACATTTCAAGAACTAAAACAGTGGCGGCACAATAACAACCACAACAACAAGGTGCGCGCTCGCGGGACAACATTTGTGAGAATTTTACGACTTGTTTAATAGCAGGCGATAACGTAACTAAACTTACCTCATATATGCCGAACTATTATTCCTCAATAAAAACAGCCTAAAACTGGGTCATGTTAATAATTGATTTATCAAAGATTAATTGTCCTATTTTCTAACATTCTAACATTTTTTATTGTTCTACAACTAGTGCATTACTTGTGTAACATGTTGTTTGTGGATTTCGAATCAGAGTTAATCAATTCTGAATGCTGATGCTTTCTCTAGAGATAATCAAGGAGAGCTTTGATTAAACAAGACAAATGAGCGTAATAACATGATCGTGCATTCTGCACAAATGCAACAAGATCATGACCGTAAACAAGCACAACAGCTAACAACTGTATACTTACCCACACACACACACACACAGCTCAAGCAACTGTTAGATTAGATTATTCATTTCACATCGTGTTTCGTTCTAGACTCGATATCCGTACAACGCAACACAAGGTTTCGGCCAACCCACGCGCACTAAACCCGAACTGATCGGTACCCTCACGCCCCCGTTCACACCTGGCGCGCTCTGCGAATTATGCTCGCTATTTATCACGGTCCGTCTCTGGGCGAGTCCATTGTCGTTGATTTTAGGGCGGCCGCGGTACCGATCCTAAAGCACGGCCATCCAAGATCTGTCACGGTCCATTCTCAATTGTTACCAATATATAACCGCGAAGTGGATTTTGATTTTTATAAGAGATAACCGTTCCTATCGTAAGCATTTATGAAGTTATTACCGACGATAACCAGCCGGTTGAGCGGTCGCGGTATAGTTAATATATGGGGATATAATAGTTGGTTTGTGGTCAGTCGAAGGTTGGGTGTTGCCTGATATCCAGGGTGGTGTACGCAATACACCGGTTACTATAGAGACGGAAACATAGATGTATGTATGACTCATAACTCAACATACACCTGTGGGCGATGAATATTTTAATAATGATAATAAAAATATTTCATATACCCTGTACAGCGGTGAACATTGGATTAAATTAAGATTTCTTTCCAAAAATTATCCAGTGACAATATACTCTTATATTCTTCGTGCCGGAACATCAAAATGCAGGAAACTAATGAACCATACATCCCATTTAAATTGCATTTTAGTGTCTGTCTTGTCGAAAGCAACATTTAAACCTGCAAGTTGAACAAAAAGTGCAGCTAAGTGTATGTACAAGAAAAAATCATACACATACACAGCTGTAAATGAGTGCCGGTAGTAATTAAACATAACATATGCACTCGAAAATGGAATCATTTATTTTAATCGTCGTTTACGCAAACAAATGAGGCCGGCATTGCGCGATGCTGTTGGTCTGTATGGTATCTAATGGCATGTGCGATTCACACATGCGAAGCCGCGCACTCATTCGTACTCTCATACTCTCATCATTGCAGTGCCTTGCCTAGGCTATAGATAGATAGACAGATTAATTGGCCGGACAATTTTTTCTCTCGGCCCAGTACGAATGGTGAGATATGTGAATGAATGCTCCAATTCCGAAACATACAACTTGTGTGGCCGACAAACGGACTGCATCAGCTCAAGGCGTTAAATAGAATCAGTTAATATTGATCAATTGCATAACGGGGTATATTATATAACTGATGTTTAACCTCACATTTACCAGTACCTATTAAAAGTTTCCGGTCGCCGCGGTGCAACGATCTGTAAGCAGATAATATTTCTCATTTCAGATTTGTAATAATAATGATTTATTCCATATTAAATACGAATGGGAATAATAGAATACTATATTCTAACACAGTAAAGTATGCTTGAAATCACAGTCACATGTTTGTACGATCGTGTACCCGTGACTGTTCAACGTGCTATTGCTTTTTGATTGAGTTTTATTGAATAAGAGTGAAAAATTTTACAGATGTGCTCGTTAATGTAAGCAAATGTCCGCACGCGCAACAATCTGTAATAGAGTCCGTTGTACAGCTGTGTGTTATGTTTTGTTTGCGATTCAATAGGATGAGAAAGCAAAATTAATACTTTCTTTTAATGCAAATGCACAAGCACTTTCAATGATGTTTACTGACAGTCCTGACAACCGTTACACACATACATTCCACTAAATACAATTACTAATGTGCTAACATTGTTTCAGAAGTGTAGTGAAGTGTTGTTGGCAGCATGTAAACAACATCTAACACTTGTACCATGCAAGGCTTCTGTGTAAATCAAGCGATCTGAACACTGAATCTTCGCTGACATTAATACACAGTAATCCGGTAATCATTTGATATCATGAAATGCTTGTTTATTTCATTATTCTACTTTTACTATTTATCTGAAAATATTTCTGTATCATCACACTTTCTAAATATTATTTAACATCAGTTAACATTATTAGTACAGATCTTTATTAGATTCATTTTAACCTAGTTTGACAATTGTTAATCGGTTACTAAAAACTAGAGTACTAGATCACTATACTATAAAACCAGTGTCCGAACTGAAATTCAACACTGAGATAGTATTATAGAGACTAGAATAGCACATTAATATTTCCACCAATGGGAACGCCACACTCGAAACAATTAACTGTCTAGTTATAAACATGAATTTATGAACCTACAATGAGAACAATACCAATGAAATTGATTGGCGGATATTACACGGTTTTATTGCTTTTTGTACTTTGAATACATAAATAATTATACATTTAAGTACATTATGTATACTTGATTTATGGATCTAACAATGGTATTCATCAGTAGTTTACATATGCTTACAAGTCTGTGTACATTGTATAATCAGTTGTTATATTGTGCGTTGCAATATTTCAGCACATTCTTCACCGACATTTTCAGCTAATTTATCGTAACTGATTACAGTAATTAATTCTACTGTTGCGCTCTTTCTTTTCTTCTTAATTGTATTAATACTTAATTAAGTGTGACTCTCTCTTGGAAAGAGTGAAACATTACTTTTAATTTCCGTTCGAATCCACATCAGAAATCAATTATTGTCGTTCGGTATGTTAGATCGGCACGTTACCTCCCGCGGCTGCTATACTAATTAGGTGATTACTATGATGAATGCACGTCTAAGATAAAGAAGACAGGGTTTAATTAATCGCCTGTACCTGGATTACTGGTACATTATACTGTAGACCACCACTAACATTACGTGAAGTTTTTACTAGCTGTGTGTTAGAAAGAGAAATCCAAACACCACTGTCAACTGTCTTGACTACAAGTTATGTACAAGTTTGTCTGTCTAACTTCTGTACAGAGAACAGGTATCCTCTAATATTATAGCTTTTTAATTACACTACAATTAAAAACTTTCTTTATCTGTGCACAGGTAAAATAAAAATGTTTTACTTGAATGAAACTTGTTATTATTTACATCAGTATGTAAATGTTAAATCATTGCATTGTATCATTTATTTTTAAAAAATTATAATTTTTTTTTATTCCTAATTTTTTTATTTTCAGAGTGTTAGTGCCGAAGGCGTTATCGGTGCTGTAACTCTTTCAGCACGGACAGCGACTGCGGTGCCTGAACTATGTGCCGCTTGTGTTACCGGGTGTCGAACCATCTCCGGCCTGTTCACCAGACCTCAGATGCCGCCAGGTTACTCATTGGTGACCCAGGTCCCTAAAGGAGCTTGCCGGCTAGTTGTCTCACAACTCAAACATACCAGAAACTTTATAGGTAAGTGATAATACAGAGTGTTGCAAAAACCATTTCTCTCTCTCACACACAGACAGACTGGTCCGTACATGTTCCTAGACTGCACGGTCGTATAAATAAAGTATTTTTATAAAAGTTAGCTCACGTAGAATGAGTTTTATTGCTACTGATAAACGAAGTACAGATTGCAATATTGCCTTACAGTTCCAATGTAACTAAATATAACTTTGTTTCTCGTATACATTTTAAGTAACAACTACTCTAATTAAACTGTTTGTACTTGTATCTTCTTAGCAATAATATATTTCTAATGAAATGCAGAATACTGCGCAAAAATACTACATCTCAATGTGTTTTCCCATAAACATATGCTTATATTTCATTGTATTAATCACTGCAAATGAACAAACAAATAAGTACTGCGACGTAGATTGTATGAAAAATTCTAGACCTCCTATAAACAGAGATCAATCGAACACGCAAACGAACAGAAACTGCGTGCACGGATCAAAAGCGCTGGGCCCGACAACGGCACAGATGCAGCATTCCGCTCATATCTTTATAACGCGAACGGCGGTGATGGTGGCGGCGGACAAGCCATTGCAAAAATTAATTTATCACTTTGAATCGTGCGAGGCCGTGTCGATTTGGCACACGCCGCAAGCACACACACACACACACACACACATACATATATCGGTTCATATATATATACAGTGAAGTTACAAGCAAGTTGATTTACGAACGTTGCGTGTCCGAGTCAAGCATTGAACACAAGGCAGATTAAGAAATTACCTTCGCACATCACGACGTCTCCGGAAACTCTTTATACGGTAGATCATTTGCGGATAATCGTGAGCACGATACTCTAAATCCCAGTTACAATTAGCGGTAGCCAGGTTTATGATTAATAGTATTGTATTGCACACGTACACGCGGAACACAGTGGCTGACATTCAAAATCCACCCCGGATTTATACAACAAAGAATACAAATTCACAAGTAATGTCATATACACGTGTATATATATATAGATTATATATGTATATTTAATTCTTTTGAAATTGTACCGCATCAATGATTTATTTTGCCATTATATTTGCCTGTCCGTTTATTCTGCAGTACTTAATTATGTAGAATGTGATTGACACTAATTAGATTCCAGCTTTCCGCAATCGTAAACATATTACAACCAGGCATAGCAGATTTACCACGTTAGTTCGCGTACTCGCCGCACGCACAAAGCAGAAAAAATATCGTATGGCGCCGCCGTCCTTTCAACGCGAAACTCTAAGCCTAGCCCCGTGTCTAACAACTATTTAAAGCTGTTTCTTATTCCTTGGTAGACAGTGCGTATTTGATTCCATCAAGAGAGCTGCTACTAGCTCCATTCTGACTGATTTATCTACTGTTTTATGCTTGGCTGCCAAAACCTACAACGCTAATTGAATGAATTTACCGATAAAT
The DNA here is from genome assembly GCA_022063505.1 of Calosoma granatense. Taxonomy (NCBI): domain Eukaryota; kingdom Metazoa; phylum Arthropoda; class Insecta; order Coleoptera; family Carabidae; genus Calosoma; species Calosoma granatense. The sequence continues at coordinate 2,011,010 of JAGJTL010005742.1, read as the reverse complement.
TAAAGTTAAAAGCGTGCGTTCACTTGTTCCGATTATAATCTGGCTTGATTTACATGGCCGTCTTGGATTCTGACCAAAGATACACGCGTAGCCGAGCGTGGAAACAAGATGTAAATGTATGGCGACACATGTAAACATTCTTTGAATTTGTAAATGTGTTGTTGTTTCCTTTTCTGGGAACTCCCGCTTCACTACAAGGAATTTTAAATACTTTTAGTGACTTAGAACATACATATAGATGGCACTCCTTAATTGATCTGTAAATCATTTTGTTTGCAGCGTTAAGAGTAATGAGGGAAACCGCTTCACACAAATTAACTGCTACTTGGCCCGTGTCAGGAGATTTATTACACACACTATTCTATTAGTTTTTAAACGATTCTAAATCCTGTGTACTTTCATAAAGTTACCGATCTGGGCGCCGCCACATAATTTAGTCACATGGCAAAAAAACATATCGTGTATTCATAATTACCTATTTACATAATAGAAATAAATTACTTTTTAATAGTTCTTCTAATAAATCATATGATTTCATTTCTGCAAGCAAATTATATGTTGTTTTTTTCAGCTTTGCGAAATCCCAATGGCACGTTTATATTGAACGGTAATTATCAGGACATCGGCCGTAATCGAGAAGTTGAGGCAGCTGGAACTAGATTCACTTATCGACGACAGGTTCCTCCTCACTCTGAGATCATAACAGCACCAGGTCCTCTAGCACATCCAGTCGATATTATGATGGTGTACAACCAACCAAATCCTGGCATTAAATACGAGTACATGATACCAATTGAACAGACCGTTGATCATATAGCGCCTCCGTTTATCGAAATGAAGAAACCACAAACGGATATTGTGAAACCGCAAATAGATCCACATAAACACCATACAGACCTGTACAGACCTCAGCCAGATCTTCATAAACCTACATCTGATTCACACAGAACTCAAACGGATGTGCACAATCCGCACAATCATGTTGATCATAATAGAGCTCAACCAGATCATCATAAGCCTCAACCAGATGTACACAAACCACATAACGAGGTTCCTGTTGAGCCCAGGCGACTAGACAAACCTCTCACTACACTAAGTCAAGGAGATGACGCGCGACCCTTAAGAAGACGACGAAGAAAGTTTGTTTGGAAAATCACAGGCATGACTTCTTGTTCAAAAACCTGTGGAGGAGGTAAGAATAATTCTTGATTTATTATTTAATGGCATAATCAACTTGATTGTTAAGCATAAATTACCAGTAATTACAGTCTCTTATTTATGGCTTTTGAAATTTGAATGAATTTGCTACTATATAATAGTGTGTAATTAAATACTAAAACAGAATATGTACTACATCATGTTGAAGATAGGGTAAGGTATTGTTTTGTTAATTACATTGTATATCATGTAGTATTTCGAGCACCTTGACGACTCAAAACTGAAAATGTACAAGAGATTAAATACCACGTGACTATATATAACTTTACGATTTTATGTCTGCACATTTCCAACTTATCTAGAAAAGAAACATAAACTCAAGGGAATGATGTAACACAAGACTAATTAACAACCGTTGTAGGCGTAATGAAAGAATTTACTAACAAAAAATCGTCATAATCTGCTTAACAAATTACACCATTACTTATTTTATTGCACAATGTAATGATCAGACAAACGCGGTAATCACAATTTGCGCTATTTTTTTACAATTACGTATTCAGCAAAAAAACATAATTCATTCCAGGTGTGCAGTATCCTATAGTGGTTTGTGTGCGTGAGCACAATCAGGCAGCTGTATTGGAACGTCGTTGTACAGGGTTGGAGAAACCGAGGAACCAAACTACTCGTTGCAACACACAACCCTGCCCTGCACACTGGGGTGGCACGTGGAGTGCTTGCTCTACCACGTGTGGACCTGGTGAACAAACACGTGTCCTTGAATGCCTTCAGGTATGTTGTTTACATATGTATTATGTCAATTACTGGTGATATTCCTCTTGGCAGTGTTGCATATTATAATCAGTAAGAACCTTGTCTTATTTAGCTTAAAGGTATATGTATCAGTTGACATACTGTGTTGTAAGCTATGTATATTATTACATAAGTATACATTCGTTTTAAATATAATAAAAACGTAATATATTTACAGGAAATTAGTGCAACTTTAACGATGCGTGTAAAGGAGGGTGCCTGTTTAGAACCACGGCCCGCCACTGCGCGGCGCTGTGACTTGACACCTTGCGAGACACGTGACAACGAACTCGAACAAGAATTACCTACAGTAGCACAATGGCACACCGAGCACTGGTCACAGGTATTTTAAACATAATACACTTCTTTTAACTAGCATATTTCACAGAATGAATTAGACCACCCACATACAGTAGAAAAACAATATATTTTATAGAGATTCTTAGAATATCTTTAATCTAAAACCTAATAAAATAATCAAGTATAATTTTACGAGGCTCATATATTATTTAATTAGCACTTGAACTAATGAAAAAATGTGTGAATTGAGTATAATTGACTAGATAATGGAACATAGCACTTCATGGAAAAATAGTGACAAGTTCTATTCTTGTTAGACGAATTATACATTTGTCTTTATTTAATTCCAGTGTTCAGTTACTTGCGGCACGGGTATGCGAACTCGGCCAGTAACTTGCAATGGCAAATGTCGTGCTGAAGATCGACCATCCCACGCAGAATCCTGCCACGGCCCACCGTGTCCCTCGGCGCATGTCCTTTCGCAAACACCACCAGCATCTTCGACTAGTATCAGCTGGTGGTTAACAACGGACTGGTCAGAGCAGTGCTCTGAAGGTTGCGGCACAGGAACACAAAGTCGATGGGTGACGTGTCCGACAGGTGAATGTGATCCAAACATTAAACCCGAGATCAGCAGGGCATGCTCTAGTGATAAACAATGCGGGGGTAAATGGTATACAGGACCATGGGGTCCGTGTTCAGATTCTTGTGGAGCTGCTGCTAAACAAAAGAGAGAGGTTGCAACTGCTTTCTTTTAATTCATCATTTCAATAAAATAGTTGCTGATACTGAATGCGCATGTATGTATTGTTGTAGGTACTATGTGTAGTACACGTCAGAGGTCAAGCTAGAATAGTCTCAGATATGACTTGTCCAGCTATTGAAAAACCAGTCGCAGAAAAAACATGTGAAGGTACGTGTCCACCTCGCTGGTTCACTGGCGAATGGGGCACATGTGAGGGACAATGTCCAAACGGCGTACAACGACGCGAAGTACGATGTCTGGAATATGACGGCAGATATGCCACATCTTGTACTGAAGATATGCCACCATTGAAGAGGAGCTGTCATTGTTCATTGGGGTTGTCTACGAAAACTGGTACGTTCTGCAGTATTCAAAACACTGAAGCTAAATAGTAATCGAATCTTTATATTTTAGATTATACATCCCGAGAAAGTTCCCAAGCACAAGATGAACCGTCACCAGATCGTAAGTGATTGAATTATGTTTGAGGAGAATATTTGTCACATAAACTATTTATAATTTTATAGGCGGTTGTGTAGACCAGTTCACAAATTGCCCATTAGTAGTACAGGCACGTTTATGTCAGTATCCGTACTACAAGACATCCTGCTGTCTTTCCTGCCGAAAGAATCACCAGGATCCCAGAGAGTGATGCTGTGTTACCAAGCAACAAGTTGTGATGAATGAAAAGAAGCATCGGTATTTATAAATTACTATACACAACAGTTAGAGAACAGCATAGACAACATATACATTGTATAATATTTAAGTTTATATACATATTAAGATTAGATGGCCATAATGTTGTAACGTAAAACGTATAGTAACCTGAATTAGTGATGTAGAGAGAATAGTGAAGTGTAAATACCGATCACAGGTTTAGGAAAGGACATTTATTACTTATTATTTAAGTGTAAACCATTTATAATGAATGCTCTAATTTGTGCTAAACATTTGCATGAAGATTTATCGTGATAAATATCGTTTTATTCAAGTAATCGGAACCGTTTTCAATTGGAAGAAATTTCTTTTTTGAACGAGTGCCTGATTCTATACAACATATTGTATGTAGAAAGAAGCTTAAGCTGAGCACTGCCATGGTAAAGTGATTGTTTTAAAATCGGATACAAAACTCTAATCTGGAATGCTTTAACTGCTAATGTACGAAACTCGCTTAGATTAGTCCATATATATATATATATAATTACGTGAGATTAAAATTTTGTATCCTGTCTGAGTTAAAATTTTTGTATATTTTCTAATTGATGATTTAAATATTCCAAAAATAAGATGAACATAATGTTGAATGTCACTGACGCTGCAAGACTGCGCTTGCCTAATACACACAATCTGTACTCTATTTATATAATTGTAACTTACATCTATACTATATGTTAATTACGTCTATATCTATCTATAAATATCTACCTATAGGTATCCAAGTATTATAAGTGTAAAACTACTTAGTCGAACGATTTGTATTTATTAGAAACATTTTATGAATACACTAGTAAAAACATTTATTCTCCACATTTATTTCCACTCACCCTGTCACTTATAACTGACACTAGCGTTTGCAGAACATTGTGTATATGTCGTAGTATCATTCTGAAATACGTCGTTTCATGATCAGCCTAGGCAATAACATTTTCCATCGGCATAACAATGTAATATTTATTGCCTAGTTTACCCTTTGTGCAAAGTTTCAACCCTCTAGAATCATTAATAAAATTATTAGTTTTAAAATTTTTGTTGATTATAAACCAACATCTGACAGTTCTTTTCTAACCGCAGGTAGGCAACCAAACATACAGTCGTGTATAACGGGATAACTACGCTGTGATTGATACTGTTTTAATGTAAAATAGCGCCGCTGGCGGAATCTACGTAAACTATAATATATTGAGTCGTGACGTTTGGGTTTAGGGTTATGTTGTCGCATGAGTGTTATGTACAGTAAAACGAACAGAAAATACTTTATATTTTAAGAGGGTTATGGATAAACGAAATATTAACGAAGTCAATAGAAAACCACGTCGTACTCGTGGCACGCCAAGTTATAAATTAAGAAATTATTTTGCGTTTACCATCCTTTCAGTTGGAGCTTTATTCGGATTTCTTTACCAGTAAATATAGAAACGAACTGATGTTAAAAGTAAAATAATTCAATTTCTCTGTTATAGTCAGTGGCCAGAAGCACAGAAATTCAAAAAAGCAATTCAAGCGGGGAAATTTGAGTACACAGGATCAGAAAAGGAACGGTACTTGTATATGTCATTAGATCGCCGCAATTTTAACTTCTTTACCAAAGATGAGCCAAGTGAAGAAAACGAAAGAGAAAGTTAAATTCTCTAAGCTAAGACTACGCTCCGCTAGTAATAAATCCAAAACTTTGAATAGGTTAGTACTGTAATATGTGAAAATTTAATAAAAAATGTAGTTGATTTACAATAAATCTATTTAAACATTACTAATTGTTTTATTTCTTTAGTCCACGTCCAAGTGAAAAGATTTCTTCATATTTTTCATCAGTATTAAATGAAACTAACTCACATTCACAATTAGAAAATGATATACAAAATACGGAATGTCAAAAAAATAATAACCTGCCAAATGTATCACATTCTGATACTGAAGATGATTTTAAGGAAACTAAAACACAGAAACCAGCTAAAATGTTTCAAATAAAAAGTCATAAAGAAGTGAAAAACACAAAGAAACGTGCAAGGAGTAAAAAGGCAATATCGACATTTGGTAAAAATGTCATTGTGGAACCAGGCTGTAGTGATACAAATCAAGAACATTTACAACTAGCAATGGCAATGTCAAAATCGCTTGATGAAATAGAAAACCCAAATAGAAACACTGTGGACAGTATAGAATCAAATAACTCTTTCCCTAGCACACAAGAAAAAATTGCTAAAATTAAGAGCACATTAGATCAGTTTGGTTTTAAATCTAATAAATCCATTACTGACTTGCCTACGAGACAAAAATCAATTGTGAGTTTATATTTATCTGAATTTAAGAAAATGTATCTAATGAATTTTTATTTTTTAGCGAAAAAAATTCAAATACATCACTCCAACGTTATACTTGAGAACAGATGAAGATCGAACTAAAATAATTGAAAATAAGGTATCTGAAATTATAGAAAACATTGCAGTATACAATAAGAATATTAGTAAAACTTGTGCTGAAGATGAAATTGAAACTGAAATTAACAGTAACAAGCCAAAAAGCTTCATGATACGCGATTTTTATAATGAAGATGCCGTGTTATTCAGAAAGAATGGAGTAAGTTGTTCAGAAATGTCCCAGAAATTATTTTATAACGGTACGGTAACTCCCACTGATGTGAAAGTAGATGTTTTACTTAAAGATTGGAATTCAATACCCGGTCGGGAAAAAACACCGCCATTACCAGATACTAAAGAGAATATGAACTCGAAAATTACTGAAAGTAATCGTAGTTTAAATCCTGAGCTAAATAGTGAAACATTATTGTCAGAAAATATAAATTATCATAAATCTAATTCACCTGTAAGAATTAGGAGTATAAAATCATCGCCTTTACATATTGAAATGCCGAATATTCACTTGAATAACCGAAGTCCTAGCCCCGACATATCAGAATTTATAGAACATACAAGTAGCATACATCAACTTCATGTTACCTCACCGATCAACCGAAGTATTTCTCCCGATTTGTTTTCCGACAGTGATTTGGACACTGAAATATTATTGAACAAAAAGAATAATTCACCGCCGATTAGTAACAAAAAGAATACACTAAGTCCATGTCAAATAATTTCTAGTAATGATTCGTCCAATTTTAGCTGCGACACTGTATTATTATCAAACAAAAATAATTTATCACAACCATTCACTAAAAATAAGAATGCAAGTCCGTTTCCAGAAGTTTCCAGTAATGAATCTTCTAATTTTAGTATTGAAACTAAAATACTGTCCCCGAAAAAACAATCTGCTAAAACAATATCACCATTATTCAACAAGAAGAATAATTTATGTAGTGCCTTACAAGAAATTTCGAGTACTGATTCGTCTGATTTTAGTCGTGATACCAAACTGTTGTCACCCAAAAAAATCAACAAAAACAATATTTCACCAGTTGTTAATAAAGCTGAGAATATACTTAATGCAGATGAAGAAAATTCTAATGGACATTCATCTCATTTTAGTTGTGACACTGTAATATTGTACCAAAATAAGAATTGTTTTAGTCCGTTGCAAGATAATAATAGTAACGCATCTACATTTAGTTGTGAAACCAAACATCTTTCAGATCAGTCTGACGCTAATTCAGTATCACTTTTAGAAATTAGTCCACATAAAAATAAAATTAAAAAATCACCCAAAAGTCCAAGTTCGTGTAAAAAGAATTTATTTGAGTCGATTTCTTTGTTAGATATTAGTTCACATAAAACTAAGAAAACTAAAAAATCATCTAATTTAGCACGTAAAAGTGTAGTTGATGATATCAAACCAGTCGAATGTTGTACAAATATTAATGATTTACCTAGAAATAACAAAAATAAAAACTGTAAAATGTCACCAACTTTGGAAAAATCAAGAAATGATGTTAGTGAAGAGGATAAGAATATTCTTCATTTTGAAAGTTTCTGTGATGATTCAAATAACTGTTTCGATCTAACACAATCGTCGAATGACAGTACTGATGTACGTTTTAATAAAACTGTTGGAAAACTTATACAAAATAATGAACAAGCATCAGATAGAATTCTGTTTGTGCCAGAAACATTGGATATATTAAATACTGCACATCAGGATAAATGTAAATTATCAAACAATAGTTTAAATTGTTCTGTTAATAACGATGAATTGATGACTGTATCGCAGTTATTAAATACATCTTTACTGGAAAATAATAAACATAATAATGATGTTGATGCAATAGATTTAACTCAGAGTCCTCCAGAAGAAATTGAAATTAAGAAAATAAATGATACAGATAAAATAGTGTCAAAACTTGAGTTGCAGAATAATACAATAACACGTAAAAAATCAGATGAGTCAGAAATAGAGAATAATGTTTCTGATAAAAATTTCATATCTCCCAGCGATACTGAGGATTCGTCAATAAGAAAATCATTTCAAGAAAATGACCGGAAGAATACAGAATTTATAGCACCAATAATTTCTTCAGGTGAATTTTGTTATAATAAGTTATATGATGAAGACATCAATATAATATCATTCTTCGGTCACGCAAACAGAAACGAAATATCAAGACACAGATCATTTGAGTATAAAAATGCAGATACTTCCGACAATAATATCAACCAAAATTTAGATTACAATTCACCAAAAAGTAGTAAAAGAAATAATTCGATACTAGATCAATCGAACAAATCAAAAAGAACATCCTTAAGACGCTCTTTCAGTGAAAAAATAATTCGTAATAAAGAATTTAATTATATTTCACCTAAATCGAGTAAAGATAGTTCGTTTTTAAAGTTAATATCTCCAAGCGAAAAATTATTTCAGAGCCAAACCTGTAGGCAAAATCATTCTTCAAGATTAGTAAATAAATTTGGCGACAAAAATGAATTATCTTCAAAGGAAATTAAACCTAAATGTTTAAATGAATCATTTGAAAACATGGAAATGAGTGATGATGAATTAAATTATTCTTGTAACAAAAGAAACATGAATAAATGTAATAAATCTTTCGTGCGATCTGAATCTGAAAAAGATCATGAAATTTTGAGTCATTCAGGTGATAATACTGAAATAAGTGATGAGGAATTAAATTATTCTTGTAATAAAATCGAGAATAACAAATCAAAATATTCGCCTAAGATAGATAATCAAGAAAAGCAAAATGAAGAAGAATATGAGGATAATGTAGAGTTTTTAAGTCAGTCTTCGGTTGATGAATTAGATGAAATAGAACATTTCAATAGGAACTCGCAATTATTGATCGCAAGTCCTCCAAGTGAAAAAGAAGAAGAAAATGCAGATGATGTACAGTTTCTCAGTCAATCTTCGATTGAAGCATGTTCAGATATAAGTGATGAAGAACTAAATTATTCATGTAATACACCGTATAAAAGAAAAATAGTGAACAAAAAACTCAATGAAACGAAAGACAAATATGTACGTGAAGAAGAGAACGATGTTGGGAATGTTATCGACCGAAGTTTAAATATTGAAGCAAATGTAATAGATTTTAACGATCTTCCTTGTAATGAGTATCAACATTCAGATTCATTGTTTGGCTCTTATTATAATGAATTAAATAGTACACCAATGCCTACACGAAAAACGCCATCAATAAATGGTACTCAGTGTTCAGAAGTTCTCAAACATCCACGAGTTGCAAACCTGTGCACTCCAATAAGTAATAAATTCCGAAATTCGTGTTCACAACTTGATGATACATTTGATAATATTGTCAAAGAAAAGGGAATATTCGATAAAATTACAGATATAAACAGACACGAAAATTCAATAGTAAAAACGCCGGAAAATGCGAAAAGCGGAGACGAGCAGATAATAACACCAAATAGTGCGATTATTATTAAAACATCTAACGTAACACCTATGCCTCAATATAACGATATGGATACACCGCAAAGGAATAAGGAATTGGAAAAATTCGGTCTGAAACCTATGAAAAGAGCTAAAGGTAATTTAACCAATTAAATTAAGAAATTGCCCACACAATGAAATAATTTATGTTACGCCACTGTCACTGTTTGATGTTAGCTTAATGACCTCTTAATAATTATAGCCTTTTCTTAAATGTATATTTTACTTAGGTGTTAAAATTCTGCAATATATCTATGATGCTACACATCCAGTTACGGGTGCAGAAAAAATTCATAAAAGCTCAAGTGAAGATGAAGATAATCGCATCATAAAACGAAGAAAGAAAAACACTATGGATGAAAACACTGAAGCAGGATCTTCAAAAAACAATAAATGCATAAAAAGAAAAAGTTCTAATAACGAGATTTTCACTGAGGATAAAATAGATGGAAAAATTGAAATATTAGGAAATAAAATAGCAGAAAGGTAAGCAATAAATACTTTATAAAATATATTTACCCTAATGTACATGTTTATTTTCTCAGTGAATCAGAGAAAGATATGATATTTGAACGAACATTTTCATCTCGAATTGCATCATGTCGCCTTCCATTACATATTGCATGGCATAATTTTGTATCTAGTCAACCAGATTTGCATGAAAAAATACTGTTATATGAACCACTTCAAATTGAAGATATTTATGCGAAATTCAAATCATTTGGCCTAAAATATCATGTGCAGGTAATATTTCACTATTTTAATCAATTTATCTAGCTGTATTAATGTTATATATCATGGAATAATCGTATTTGCAAGTTTATTTAACAAAATATATATCAATTTATTTTTTCTCTTTTTCTTACAGGATTTAATAGCATTTTTAGATAGGAAGTGTATAACAATACGGATAGCACAAACGAATCGTAGAAGAAAGACCCGTAAATCACCCAAGGGCAGATAACACGTATATACAGTAGTGATATTTGTATTGCATTTTATAAATTATATGTATTTTTATCAGGAATTATATAAATTTTTATAAACAAATTTTATGTTTGCGATATTCTTGTTGTATGTGCAGAGATTTTATTTTTAATATTAATTCCAACATTAACAAATGTAGATGGTTATGTACAATATAAAATTTAAGGATTACTGTGTTTGCACAACTAAAATTTTGTATTGCGCGCCAAAAGCCATATGACATTTGAACATAGATGGCAGTATGGACTGTCAAGTCATCTGTTTGTTTCTTGATTTTATATCCGATAGCAGTTCAAATAATAAATGCTGAAAGAAAAACGTAGTTAAATGAGTGATAACTTAGCATTTAACAGTGTACATTTAATGAAACATGTCGAAGTATATAATATTTATTTTAATTTTCAACGTTTTCTGTTTTGTTCAAAACTCTGACACATACAGTATCAGTGACCACAAAACAGTGGATAAGATCATTTCAAAAAGGCTAGCACCACAACCTCCTGCAGGTCCTAATGTTGTAATTCAACCAGTGAATCATATTGAAAGTAATATCCAGGAGGATTTGAACAATCCTACAGTACCCAAAGATGCAAAACCTATTTCTAAAGAAGATGTGCTGAAAGCAAAATCTGATAATGCAACGCCAACAGATACAACAAAAGAAAATACAAAACATGCAGAAACAGATGATAAACAGCCGGCTGTACATGCGGACGATAAGAATACACAAACAGCAGATAATAAACATGAAGAATCAAAAAAGGATTCGACAGTTACAGTTCATGATTCCACACCCGATGGAAACATCAAAAAGGTTCATGGATCTAATGAACACCCAGGAGCTATGTTACGAGGATTCTATGTTTTCTTGGGTCTGAGTATAATTATTANTTTACTTCATCATTAAAGCATTTAGGTAAGTACATCAATATGTTGTCACACTATTACCTGATATTCTATCTAATACAATAAATATTTTAAAATCTCAGTTTAAGACTTGCGGTGCCTTTGAAAATATGTACATGTTTATATTGTATTCATTATCAATACGTAAATATTTATGTTATTACTATAATTTCAGATTAAGACCAGGAGCACCGGCTCCAACGACTGTGAGAAAGTACGGAGTTGTGGGTCGGCGAAGTGACATGGAGATGTTGCCGCTTCCTCTCGCGGAAGAGGAAGACGATGACACACTGTTTGACATGGGTAGTCAAGGAAATCGTTAATCATATATACATTTGTTAATCACTTTTGTACACTAACTGTTAATGATATGCAATACGCAGCGTCTAACTGGTAATTGTCAACTATGAGCATTTAATATAGATGATATAAGGCAGAGTTGCATCAACGTTTATTTAATTGTAGCTTAAACTATCAACAAATCTTATGAATATTATGTTTCATTGTTGTTGGTGCAACTGGGCAAATAATATTCTGTTCCTTGTATGTGTAATATATACATATATGGCGTGTATTCATCCTTTGTGACTGATCATTGCACTTGGTTCATGTGATAAGAATCTAAATATATTTTTTGTTTAATATTTTTATAAAGTACATGCTTTGGAAATAAATTTGTACTTACAAGAACTGTATTTCTTTCTTTTTTAATTTAAATACAAAATAATATAAAACATTTTTATCATGTATATAGTCCACAGATAAAGAATATTGTTTTTCACATGTACCAGATACATGATTTTGTAAACATTTATTAATATATAAATGAAATAATTATTTACTACATATAGCAAGAAATGACCTAAATTCCTTTAAACGATGCGTATTTCAAGTGTAGATATGTAATTGTCTTAAAACTGTTATTTATGCAATTTCCTTATTTGCATAATTGTGTGTTGATAAAGTAATTAATATGTAAATGAACAGTGTATGTGGAAGTGTTTGCATGAAATCACGGGAAGAAATTAAATCGTACCGCGTAACTGCGCAGCGCCCAAGAAGAAGAAGAGGCAAAGCAAAAGATAAATGACATTTATGTATTTTGATAGTTTTGTGCGTTTTGTGATTGTGGTTGTGCGAAGGAAAAACAGAAGGCGTGACAACAAAAACTGTAGTTATATAATATAAATTTGCATAAATCATTGATCAACTCGTGTCAATTTCGTGTTTACATCGAGTCAGTCATTAGTTTACGTCGCGGCAGTTGAATGGTGGCGACTCTGGCAGAAGACATGGATTCGCAAGAAAGTGTACCGGCGGATGTGGACAAGGAACCCGAGACCAGTATCAGTGTACGACGTAGAAAAGTTGTCGAGTGCGCTAAAGAAACGTTAGAAAATGGTCTCAATATAAATCACTTGTGATTATCTATTCGCCTACTAACTTGGTTGATTAATTGTTTTTAGCTTCCCGTTTAATTAAACGAAAAATACCCTGTGCTGGACATCTGTTGGCCCCCAAGAGATTGTGGTTGCGACGAGTCGCCACACCTCATTGTGATGTTGTTGTCGTATTCGCACCGGACGCACAAGATTCTGTGTTGATGTGGTTACTATCCCGCTTGAGACAATCCCCCGGCTTAACAGTTCACGTCAGACATCACGCTTCTACGCAAAGCAGTGCGTTTTATTTAACAGCTCCATTTCAGATGTATGTATTACATTTTTTTCATACACTTGGGATTTAGTACTGATCGAGTTATTACGATGTAAAATAATACCGCGTAGTAACTATTTATACTCATTGTTCAATTTGTGTACAAACTAGTTTTTAGACCGTTACTTATCTTTCTAATTGAAGTGCGTAGTTTAACTTTAAACTTTACGCAAGACACGTAAAATTAAAACAAATAAATTCTAATTCATAACATAACATAATATTGTAACATACCTCCGACGTTCTTATTTAAGAGAACCTTTTGTTTACATCGAAAGGTAAACATAATTCATTATTCATTTTTCCATTTTCTTGTGCATCGATTGTTTGTTATTTTGGTAACTTATTGTAGACTTCTGAAAGCTGCTGAAGAACACCATCTTCCGAAAACATTAAAAGCTAATCGTGGTGGTGGTATTAAGGAATTTTCTATTCAAGATTCACTGTGCTTTGAAGGTGCCGAAAATGAGCAAACATTTTTTACAACGCAAGAGCGACAGTGGCTTGTGCTTCGCTTGTTGGAGAGTATCAGAGCTAAGTCTAACGATACCGATGCCTTACCGGAGGTGATTTTATTAGAGGGACAACCGATAGGTAAGCACACATAAACATAAACAGATCAATTCTTGTTTGTAATGGTTTAAATATAACTAGATGAAAACATAATTGTATTATTTCAGTGCCGAAATGTCTATCTGCTGGTATAATATCTCAAATGTTTCCGCTGCATGATGCTCCAATTTTGGAGAAGTTACAAAGTACTTGGGTTCGAGATGTGTTCGCAATGCAACCGTTAGGTAATATAAACATTTGTATTAGTATTTTATTTCAACATTCGTACATTTTATCTTTTCAAAAGTTTGTACAGAAATTTAGGAAAACTAAATGTCATAATCGATATAGTCACATTTAGAATGTGATTAAGAGTGTATTTTTAAAACAAAATTCGATTAAATTTGATTTGTTGGAACAGGGTTTCGCGATATCTCCATCATCGTATACGCGAGAATCGATAGTGTGTACGAGTGAGTTTGTAATGTGTGATTGTGTGTGTGTGTTTACAGATGATATTTGCGAGTATTTCGGTGTAAAGATTGGTATGTACTTTGCCTGGCTGGGCCATTACACTACAGCGCTGAGTGTACCTGCAGTTGTGGGTTTCCTGTTTTGGGTAAATATTGGACGGCAAGTAATCGACACAGACATTTTGCAATATTGCTTTGATTGATTTTCAGTTATGTTGCAATGGGAAGCATCAAGGATTAGAAGACGTTGGCTATGTTTTGTTTTCAGTTTTTAATGTTGTTTGGGCAACAGTTTACGTACAGGCTTGGAAGCGATATTCTGCTGAAATGGCTTTTCGCTGGGGTACTTTAGATCAACGTGATGATTTGCTAGCTGAGCCGAGACCGCTGTTCAATGTAAGTGTTGCTCAGTTAAATACGGAAATATTTGCTCACTTAATAATAGATGTATGTAATTCTCTTCATACTAATTCACTAATATGTGTGTGTATTCTCGCAAACTATATATACTTGCACAGCAAATAGCAACAGATGAATAGACGATTAATATGGATGATGAAGATTAATTGCCTTATATCCTGATTGTTAGTGTAACTAATGAATTTTCCAAGTAATTAAATATTGTTGGAGTACATTGTATTTGAGAATCTCTCTACTAGGAATAATTAATTAAGTAATAGTTAGATCCCAGGAGAATAATCAGTGCAACTGTTTTATTTGCTCCTCGGACCATCAGTTAATTGAAAACAAATAACTCAAGCATGCTGTAGCTAAAAGCGAAGAAATAAATATATTTCACATTAAATGTCGTGCTGTCTAAATATAGATAAAGCAATTAATCATGCTATTTTCAGATTGTCATTATTTTGAACGCACAAGGAATCAGATTCAGGAAATACATTTACTGTGTCTCGATTTTATCTGAGTTATTTCGTTTAGCATTCATGTCAGCTAGCACACGTAACTTGGATATCGGCCAAAATATTGCGCGCTTAGATATTTTATAGTAAATCAATACTGTACCGAGGCCGTATAATTAGAATCTAATGAAATTTAATGGAATCTGGCCGATTAATGTGTTGGTAAATTTTGACCTTTATACACAATTCACCGGTTATTTGTTTTGTTTTGACATTTCGCAGTTAATGTTCGCTCCCTATTATCTGATTCGTGGTGCACTAATGATCTCGGTTCATCTATTTTAAACTGCATATAGATCAATTGCTGATAATACAAACACGTATATTGCAATTATTTTAACCATTTTTCTCAATCATAGTTATAAATAACTAAATGTCGTGTAAGTTCGTAGTTAATAGAAAACATTTATTCTACAAATTGTTTTTACTAATATTATATACTAATATAGGTATTTTTATCACGGTATTAATAAGAAATATCTTTTTTACAAAATATATTTGTATCGTGTAAAAGTTAGTCTGAACTTGTTTTGTAATTAATCATCCAATGTATACCTGTATAGATGCTATATTCGTTGAGTTATCGCTACACAGTTTATATTTTGTTGTGAAACTACTTCTGTGTGACAGAGTATATGATGTTCGCAGGGTCCCCTGCAGACAAGTCCAGTGACTGGTAGACTGGAACCCTGGTATCCAGCATGGAAGCGCTATGTGTTCCGTTACTGTGTCTCCGTTCCTGTTATATTTGTTTGTCTCGCTGCCGTGTTTGCAGTGATGATTGTGTCACTTCAAATTCAAGTATGTTCACTTTATATTGTAATGTTTTTCTTAAAATATTTAGGCTAGTATAAATATTTTATACAATTTTATATCTAATGGGAATAATGTACTAGGATTGGTGGGATTCACAATTAAAAATCCGCGGATTCCCTCTGTGGTTAGGGTACATGCCGAAGATCATGCTAGCTGTCTTCATAAGCCTAATGGACGAAGCCTATTTCAAGATTGCAGTTTGGCTAAATGACAAAGGTAAACAACATCTACTATCTCACTCTCTCTCATGCTGTCTTAACTAACAAAGTGTGTATGTGTGAATGTTTGTTGAGTTCAATTCTAACGTATTTCTAAAACTAACCTCTGTAGTGTTATACTCTACATTTGGCACTTAGAAGCACATTTCAATTTTACATTATTATCAAAATAGTTTCTAATGTTGAGCACACACGTTTCAAAAATCTATCCTTCTCTTCTTAATATAGATGAAACTGAGCTAAGAAGCCCGCGGAAATGTACAATATTGGCAGACGTAGCTTAGTTTGATACTGGCATTAGTTCTGTGCAATTATTAGTTGAATTTCCTTCGTCCTTTGTATATTTATGCATGGAATATTTTCTAGAAAATTATTTGTACAAATTGAGCGTACATTGTTTATATTTGTAGCTTTGGATTATGATTACTGATGAAATATTAATTAACATAAACAATGTTTCCTGATTCCTAAATGTATATTATATACACAGATATATTTATTATATACATTGTAGACGGTATGTACAATTCAAATCATGCGAAAGTACCATTGTTTTCGATAAAAAGATATTTATATAAAAGTACTATATTATTGCTAAAAAATTTTTTAATAAGGCAAGGGGCTATTTTTTTGCTGACTAACGAGAATTGCACAGTGCTAATATTTATAGAAGTGTAGAACATTTTTTTATTGTAAATTTAAGTATGTTACATCGAGTACGGTTCGTAGATTAGACATGGCAAGTTTCAATATTGGTTATTCGTTATGAATATGTGGATAATGTATAGTCTATGTCATGTGTAATGTACGAGTTCCTACGGATTCGTCTGAACGGAATATCGGTGAGTGAATGAGTCAGACTTGTATCTGTTAATGTTGGCGTGTTTTATTCGCACGCTGCCAGAGAACTACCGTCTAGAGACCAAATACGAAAACCACCTCATCGGCAAAGTGGCTTTGGTTTGTAAAACTTTTTGGTGTACAATTCACATTCTTAATCTGTCGATAAATGCACCATCTACACTGTACTTGATTGATTTATTTAGCAGACGCAGTCTACAGAAAATACATGCATGCGCGTATATATCGGACTACATTCCGAATTAGACATTTTAGTTAACATAATGAAATAAGATAAAAAAAACTGTACAAATATAAATTCAATATGCTGATAAGAATAAATTTGGATCTAGTAAATTTGTCAATAGTTAATTGTGAAGATGCGATTCATGAGAAAAGTTACGGAAAAAATACTAGATTTAAATTATTATTTGTTGCTTCTAAGCTTTTAATCATACACAGAATAACAAGCAGTTTGGCAGAAGAGGCATTATTATTAAATCTGAAGCATGTCTAACTATATATAATGTAAAATATATTAGAATTTCAAGTTACGCAAATGCTATTATAGTCAAGTATCAAAACACCGTTTCTAAATAACAATATCACAAATTATTCTACTAAAGTATTTATATAAAATATTTTGACTTACAGTTTCAATTTATCAACTCCTTCCTTTCGTTATTCTACATCGCGTTTTATCTTCAGGATCAAGCAAGATTAAAAGAGGTATGTTCTGAATATCAACACTATTGTACACTGTACCACTAATATCATTAATAATTGAAACGGTTTTTGCACTTTTCACCAAATATATACATGTTTTGTTTCTACTATACACCAATATACACTAAATATTATATCAAACAAGTTTTGCATTGTTAGCAAGAAATGTATTCAAAATCCTTGTTAGGTTAATAATTGTAATCCAACAAACTTTAAGATGGATATTATTTTCTATAGAATCACGTATTAGCTAATGATAAAGTGTTATTTTAACGATGTATGTGCGTTATAATTAGTTCAAAATTAAAAGTAATAGACATTTTAATCTATATGTTATGTCACAATAATGAAATAACCGGGAAACACTATGAAATGCACTAGCGACATCTGTCAGCATCTCGCATTAGTTTGAGTTATAGCAATGAAAATATGAAAATATTTAAATAATAACACAAAGTATTTTTTTTGTATTATTTGCATGTTTAATTTAAACGATATATTTATTCATATTTCCGTACAAGAAGAAGAATATTTAATATGACATATCGTTATTCAACATACATTTTTTATGAACAACCGCTTAAATATGGTAAAACACATACTTGAGTTAATGCATTAAACCAAAAGCCATATGGGCAATTATGAGCGGTTTTGACGTACCAGAAAGCTAACTTTGTGCATTTATAATATTGCGAACATATAGGTCCAGGGAATTTTCCAGGGCGTGTACATACGAATGGGACCGGAGCAGCTGAAAATATACATGTTAATGTCTAATATTAACGAATATGTATTGTTTTATACTTACGAGTTGTATTTGAAGTAGGTGGTGGTCTTGGAGCTTCTGTAGAAGTTGTAGTTGTAGTAGTAGTTGATGTTGTAGTTGCTACTTGAACACATCTATAAATTAAATATTACATTTTCTTATTACCAGTCAATTTTAACATGAACCCTAACTTCTATATAGGTAAATTTAATTAATTATATGTACTTACGGTACATTAAGTCCATCGACACATATTGTATCTTCGATACAATTATGAATTGCTGGCGTTGGAACAAGAATATTATTTCCTATATCAACACACACTACAAATGATGTTTGGTTTATGCATTGAAATCCAGTCGGGTCGCAGGGTGTTTTAACTGTAATCGACTGCACAGTATGCCATGAGAGCAGTGCAGCAGTTACAAAAGTCTATAGTAAAATATAATTTTATCAGTATTAATAAATTAGCAACTCTACAGCTATACAGTAATAACTTACAATGATTAATAGTAGTTTCATTGCTGATAATATTACTGGAAGACTTCATATAAAGAAGACTTGAATCTGGTATTTATATGTAGTGTAGTACGCTTATATACAAATGCATCTGATCTTAGCAGAATACTTTAATCTTTCTTTCTTTGGTATTAACTTATAACTAAATCTTAATTACCATATTTTTAGGAATCCTATAATCTCGACGGCCTTATCTTTATAGGGTATACTAATCTTTATTTTTCCACATTAGTCATGCATTTAAATAGGTCATTAATTGATTATGTCATATGATAATTATGTTCCAATATGGAAACGTATTTTATCAAATCAAAAACAACAAATAGCTGTTACTTTCGTGTACGTTATAATTGTAAAATGCTTTTGTATTTTTCTTTTAGCAACTTGCCGCATTATTGATAGCGCGTCAAGTGATTGGAAACCTGAAGGAATCCGCTTTACCGTATTTACTTGAGCAGATGCGATTAGCTAAACTCAGTTTCGATTTGTGGGGTGCCCTGAGTCCAACAGTATCTCGCAATCCACCAGGGTCAGAAGAAAATCAATCTTCATCGCAGACAGAATCCGAAGCTTCACCCAACTTAGAAGCCAATGCAAAACGCAGTATCAGTCAAGCGGAACTGGAGAGTTCGTTGTATAAAGTAAGTTGTACAACTATAAATGTATCTACTTTTATTTGCTACATATCTAAATGTTGTTCATCAATCAAAGCTTTGCGAAAAGTGTGGCGCAAAACGGAATTTACCAGATAAGGTGGCTGTTTTTGCTTCTGAATTTAAGCTCATATTTAGGCAGTTTATGCATGCTTTGCTTTACTATTCAGAACCTATATTTTTTATTATAATATGATTAAAAATATGTTTACAATAGTGACTAAACTTATGAGATAAATTCAGATAAAAATTGCTTTCTTTTTTAAGATTAGATATTGTCATTTTTCTAGTTCAAATCATAAAAGGCTCAAGTGTAATTTTTGTTGTGAAACAATAGGTGAATTGTAAAACATTTTGGTATAATGACATTCATGTCAGATTAAATCAGATTGCCGAATAATCCTATTTAACTTTGTCTGCGTTTACATTTATCACATGTTACATTTGCAATTGCAGCAGAGACCTTAATAATATTTGCAGCGATTTTTGTATTGAAATGTAAACATAATAAAAACGGTAAAACATAGCTGCGTGCGAAATTCAAAATAACAAAATTCCAGATTCAGTTTATTGAAGCGCACAAAACGTTGATTTGCATGAATGAATGATATTTTATGATTGGTTTGAATATGAATGATTAATTTCATTTCACTTAATTTTTTTTTCAATGCACACTTTTCTTCTCAGGGAAAATCCAAGGTAAAATAAAATATTTTTGGAAAATATTAATGAAAGCACTGTGTAGCATATTTGCTTGGTCACATATGTACGTATGTTTTTGTGTTCTTAACTCTGTCTGTGTGTGTAGACGTTTTATTTATTATTTCTACTCTCCTTCATTTAAACTATTTCTTTGTATTATAGATAAATTTACACAACTTTATAGACGCTTAAATGAACACTGTTATTTAGAAACTAGTTATACGATTATTTTTTCGTAGCAAATTCTGCAGTATTTATTATATTTACTATATAGAAAATGTATCCTCTTCAGATGAATTTAATACTTATTATTTTATCTTTATTCTTCTTATATCTTAAAAAATCTACTGTGTTGAGATTATTTGAATTGTAGTAATACTTGAACAAATTTAAAAATAATATTTCAACCATTATACGTATATCATATAGTATAGATAATAATGTAGTTTTTTAATAATAATTTGTATAGTTCCAATTTTGTACGTATATGTTGTTTGTGGGCAGTATGATGGAACGTTCGCTGACCATTTGGAGATGATGATCCAACTGGGGTACGTGGTGCTCTTCTCCTCAGCATTCCCGCCTGCAGCTATATGCGCCATGCTCAACAATCTGATAGAGATACGTAGTGATGCCTTCAAACTTGTATATGTGTGTCAGCGACCTTTTGGACAGCGCGTACCAAATATTGGTACATGGCTGGTATGAGCATACATACATGAGTGAATTTTGAAATACTAATAAACAAATGCCGTATATGTTGTCGTATTACAGAATTGCATTGAGTACATGGGATACATGGCTGTTCTTGTGAACTGTGCTTTGATCGGACTGTCAGGACAGGTGCACAGAATGTTTCCAGACATGACTGCAACACAAACTATACTTCTAATTGTAGCTTTAGAGGTAATAACATTCAAACAAAATCTGTTCTATTCGTATTGTTAACCGATATATTTGTAATGTTGCAGCATATAATGCTTTGCATTCGTTTCTTAATCACATGTATCATTCCTGAACTTCCAAGTTGGTTAGCCACGGAAATGGCTAAATCTGAATGGGCCCGCAGAGAAGCTAGTAGGGTAACATCAACAGCTACGCCATCACCAGATGATACTACTGCTAAAACTATAGGAAGGTAAGGAATTGTAACTTAAGGTTACCTAATATACGGTTATATTCAAATGTTTTGTACAGATTTTCAGTATCGCCAAGTCACAGTTTAGTGGCTGCAGTGTCTGAAGCTAAAGTAGCTGAAAAATTAAAAGAAGCCGAAACAGCAATCGTAGTAAAGGAAATAAAAACATCGAGTACGGCTCCTACATCACCTGCACCCATAGCTTCTGCGGGACCTATCACAATATCAGCAGATAGTATACAGAAGATTCCGCCATTTAAACCTAGAAAATCTAAAGAATGGGTACCGCCACATGAAGTATGTTAATTATTGTAATTTTACTTGGAAAGTTGAAACACAGAATGTATAATGTTTCTTTACAGATGGAGGGTGGTCATCATTTAACTATTGGACCGGGCGGCGGTATCGAATGGGCTAGAAGACTGAAAGAGGACAGCGATCTGCACCACAGTGCAGAATGCATAACTCAGAAGGTAACATCATTCATCCTGGATAGCTTATTTCATTACACTTACATCACACATCATCAACGTGTACTTTTTCATTTAAAGATTCCTCCCGCTATGTTAAATATAACATACGAATATTCACAGGATGCATCTAGTTCGGACTCTGATCTATTACGCAGCAGTCCTGTGTGGCCGCCGCTTCCTCGTAATTCAGCATCCGGTGCTTCCGGCACTAAGCCCCGCCCACTAGTTGAAGCTGCCACGAATCTCAGTGACAGTAGTCGTACAGTGTCCAGTCAGGAGGAGGACGCAGCTGCAGCGGCTAAAGGTTTGATACAATTGAATATGAAGGTCACTGTACATTTATCTGTTCGTTTTCTGCTTGGTATATTTAGCTGCTGAAGAATTAGCAGCGAAAAAGACGCGCGTGAAACAAAGTTTAATGAAACGAGCCCGATCTGTTGCCATATTCTCGTTGAAGTTGAAGGAGCGTCGTGCAAGAGAGGCACAGGAGCGGGCATCTAAACCTCCAGTCACACCCACTGCACCACTACCGCCACCGCAGTGTGGTGGTGGAGAACTGAACTGTATACCTATTGAGAAGGTTAGTATAAACGGATGTGATCAGTGTTGTAAGATTAATGTAATGTATATTATTTATTTATATATGTTTATTAATGACAGCTAATACAACTGGACGATGTTAGACGCAACATACAAAGTCAGAGTTCCACCTTGTAGCATAACTCTCATAGATATCTTCATTGAAGGTAAACAGCAAAGAAAAACAAGCAACAACATCTTTAGTTATGTCTCTAGTTGTTATTGCCAGTAACCAGTAATGTGCTAAGGAGACTTTTGTATTAGTATATGCGGAGTAGCCGTAACGAAACAGTTATAATTTTAGGTGAAAATCTAAATCTGTAATCAGATTGACAGTAATGTAACCTCAAACATAGCATAATGGTAGTTACTTATTACTAGGGTCAAGACCCCTTGATGTTATTAGTTTGCTACCGTTTTTAATTCAACAGCAATAAATGGATCATCGTCAGTTCATTTCTGCTGCAAGGAACTATTTATTTTTTAACAATTATTCTTACTCGACATTGGTTTCTCACCATTTTGTAATTTAAACAAACAATAAATGGTTGTGGTATGGTGACAAAATTTTTCATCAAGGTGGCCTTGGTTAAGCATCAAACGAGTGATTAACATTGTTATTAAATATTGTTGTTACACTGTTGTTGTCCTGCCTGTTAATCTCTCATTTCGACAATTATTTTTTAACTAAAATAATGCAATACTTTTATAAGCTACGTTATACATATTTCTATATATGTGCGAGTAATTGATTTATTAATGCAAGTAATTATGAATTTTCTTTGTTTATTTACATTGAATGAGACTATGAACAACGATAAATTAACGAATAACTACTACACTGGTTACGCAATGTCACTGGAAATACAATCCAATTCTCTATAACGAACCATATCATGTCAGTACATAATTATATACGGAATATAATTCAGTTCATAAAATTTAACGTTCCTTATAAAAGTATTCTATTCCATATATGTATAGGTATCGCATTCATTGCATTCTTAGTGCGCAAATATTATTTATAGAAGATAATTTAGAGTGAAAAATTGAACAAAATCATATCTCAACAGGTAATGTAAATATTATCATAAGGAGTGGACACAGATATGATTTTGATTTCTATGACAACTCTAAACTTTATTAGAATATTACCAGTGAATTCATTTATTAGATTCTGAAAAATATATGTTCATTAATATTTACCTAACAAAGCTGTGCCAGTAGTAAATGTTAGGAATGCTAGGAAGATATAATTACAAAAATGCAATGTTTAGATAACATGGAGGCATAGTTTTTCAGAATCTCAGATCAACAGTGTGGAATGACTTATTGCAACTGAGTGTACACGTGTATCTTGACATTTCTGGTTTTGGCCAGTACTAGAAATGTAAGATACATTGTTCGTGTCATTCCCATCACTGGTGCATATGTACCCACCTACATATATGTGTATGTCATTAATAATAATTCATTTGAACGTGTCAGATCAAGCTTTAATGTGTGTGAATTGTTTTAGCATAAAATTTAGTACAAAAACCGTATTTTTATACATGCATTCACATATTAATCACTCTAATTTACCATTGGCCTACTCTGATGTTTTCTCCTCTCGTAAGTAACTTATTGTCTCCCTTAAGAACCCTGAAACGTCTGTGTAATGTTAATCAAAATAATAAAATACTGCGTAACTAGTGAATTGCACTCGCACAAATATTACTTTCCGTGTCTTCTTCCTACATACATACATACATACATACATAATGAACTAACGGTTGTTATTCATGGTATCAAATAAAAAATACAAGACTGTGAGGGAAATGTATTTTTGTCTAACGCAATACCAGGAAATATCCATAGACTTATTATTCAGATATATACATGCTAGCTAATATGTTAAGTCATGACATTTGTATCATACAATAAAGAGTAATCATTGTCCATGCCATGTAAAATTACCAGACTATTGGTGTTTTCCAAGTGATCAACGTATATGTTGCTTAAAATGTAAGCTTGTTGACAATGTGTTTAATAAATAAAGTGTTTCGTAACAACTATACACCTGTAAATATATTATACATATTGTTTCCATTCTTAAAAGTCTACCATAATTCTTCTATGTATCTTCGTAAATATTTTTCTTTTCGATTTTCATTTACCAGCGCAAAACTCGTTATTAAAAATGGCCAAATCAAATATAAAGTTTATTTTTAATAAATTAACATTACACAATCGATATAAATACAAATAAATATATTAAAAACTATGGAGTTGCATCGGAATCAGTCTGTACATTTGAAAATTTTATTTTTTTAATTGCTATTCCTTCTTCCTCGCTTTCAATTCCTTCATCTTTACTACTACTTTGATTCTTTTTTCTTTTGACATTTCTTTCATAATTTTCTACTGGAGGAACATTATCTCTTTGATTATCATCTATCGTAGTAATATTTTCAGCATCATCTTGAACTGTACAATCATCTAATTCAACGCTACAAAATTCAACAGGAATTATTTCTTTGTCATCTGTATTTAGCGAACTAGTATTTTCATTATTGTGTGAAATTGTTTCTGAATTTTGATTAAAAAAATTTGTAATTGGTTTTTGCCATTGTGGTGTTTCACGAGGGCATATTGGATTCCCTCCGCCTTGTGAATTAGAATCTGAAAAAACGGCATAATCATGTCTACTTCATTAAAGTAATATAGCAAAAACTAATATATCTCCATAGCAACCTCTTATCAATAATTGGAATTTTTGTAGTGTTAACTTCGTAAATAATTACCTCTTTTACTTTTACTCTTGGAATTTGAAGATGATAGACTTAATTTCCTTGGTGCTTTGGCTCCTATTGCTAAAATTATAAAATACAAAATATATAACATAACCTTTATTCGTTTTAATCAATGAAACGAGTGCAACTGAATTATTACATTTAGCACCTGGAACACCACTAGTTTTTGTTCGAACCATCTTTCATTTTAATCATATTTAAATAACGAAATTTTTTATATCACAAACCAATTTTGAATCTGACATTCATAACACAACCTGCCAAAATTTACTTGACATTTCCAGTTTATCTACCTATCTTCTTTCTTAATACTGATATGTTATCAAATTTGTTTATACTTTTTATTAAAATAACCAGAACCTAGTAATTAATGAAAAAATAAATTATTATAGAAAATATAGTTTAAGGATATGCTTTAAATTACTATAATACATCCATGAAAGTATTACATACATTGTATTAATAATTTGTTGAAATTATTATTTATTATATACGCATAAGTCAAAAAGAATTTAGAGAACTATAATTAAACTGAAGCAATTTTAATAAAATTGCAAAAAACGTCCGATCGCACGCTTTGAACGCCCATAAAATCGGCACTAGTTTTCGGAATTTGATACAACGTAAATCATTCAATTTGTATAACACGAGTATTATCAACTTTTATATTTACTTTTCGAGTAAAAAGCAGTTATCTGTTTGCTATATTTATTAGTCGTTTTACACTTGTATGATAATGTATACCTTCACTTTTTTTCTACTTTCTGTGCTATTTAATTACAATAGTGCTATAAATTTATTCCCACAACATGCTGTTGTATTTTCGCAGACAGATTCTAAATATTTCGGTTATTCTGTACATTTACAAACTTCTAAATTGGCAGGAGAACTAGGCCGGTGCGTATTCATTATCGTAACGTAAAATCGAATTGTTTTTAATACAATTTGACTTTTTTCTAAAAGACTACTAGTGGGTGCCCCAAAGTCTAATTCATCATATGATCAAAAATTAAATACGCCAGGATCAGTATTTTCGTGTGAATTATCTTCCAGAAATTGTGAACAATTTCGCTTTGATTTAAACGGTAAGTAGTCTGAAAATTTAACATCAAGAAATTAAATTTGTTAATTAACTCTACTATATTGCTATAGAAAATGTGTATAGAAGTTCTAAGGACAATGCTTTTTTGGGAGCTAGTATTGATTTGGAAAATGAAGAAAAAAAATTACTGGTAAGCATAAGTGTACACATCAAGAAATGTCGATACACTATAATGATTAATGTTTTAGGCTTGTGCCCCGCGAAGATTAATACGAACTAAAAATTTACCAGGTTTACACGGAATTTGTTACTTTGTTCGTAATTCTGAAAATTTAAGTGAAACGCCAACGATATTTACTCCTTTCATTACTGAAAGTAAATTTACATTATTCATAATATTATAACTGGAAGTGCATTCTGTAATTTTGTTTTAGACATACCAAATATTACACTACAAGGCGAACATAACGCAATATTTGGCGAAGCTGGATTTTCTTCACATTTTATTCAAGTAAGTGTTAGGGGTAATATACCATATTTTAAGTTTAACAATTATTATAAGAAATGTATTTATATCGTGCTACCCCAGCAAATGATGGAATGATATATTCCTTTTATATTCCAGGGCACACCTGATGTTTTACTCGGCGCCCCAGGCGTCCTTTTTTCTGCAGGTCAGCATAATTAGTAGCAGTTATGATTATTTATAATTATTAAAAATAAATTGAACTAAGATGTTATCCATCATTTCAGGAAACGTGATTAAAATTAATACAGAAAATAATATAATTACGATTCCATCAGCTAAGGCTAATAACATAGTCAGAGATTCGTACTTTGGATATACTGTAACATCTGCAACATTAGATACAACAGGTAAAATATATTATCTATCAGCAGCACCACGAGCAGAAAATTTAAAAGGAAAAGTATGTTGAACTGCAGTACGTGTGATTGGAGAAAAGAAAATCAATTCTTCAATTTCAGGTTATCATTTTCGACAATTTACAGTCAAATAAGGCATTTAAGAAATTATACGAGTTAAAAGGAGAAACTACCGGTGAATATTTCGGTTTGGCAATAACAGTGGCTGATGTCAATGGTGATGGTTTAAATGATGTAATTGTTGGTGCTCCCATGTATTCGCAAGAGTATTTTGAAGACAGTGGTCGCATATATGTTTTTATCAATAAAAACTTCGCCAATAATAAAGTAATATTATTTCTCTAATATTTATAATTGTAAAATGTGCTGGTTTTATATTTATTTTAGCCAGTATTCGAGCGTTATAATATCAACGGTTTAGAACAAGGATCTAGATTTGGAATGGCTACTTCCTCACTTGGAGATATTAACAGAGATGGTTTTGAAGGTAGAAATATCGTATATATTGGCAATAATAGTTATTTAATATTCTGTTTATTCGTATTTCAGATATTGTAGTAGGAGCTCCATATTATAGTGAAAATCAGGGTGCAATTTATATCTATTTAGGTTCAAAAAAAGGTTTATCTGTGGATCATGGACGACGAATTTTAGGTTCGGATATTGATCAAACTTTACGAGGTTTTGGATATAGTTTGTCTAGAGGAACAGATATTGACAATAATTATTATAACGGTAAAATATCATATTATGTAA
>JAGJTL010005742.1:1951871-1980562 GCA_022063505.1 Calosoma granatense | reverse complement strand
TATCTCGATTCAGTTTTGAGTTATAAATATTTATACGTTCACGGAAAGCATTAAAAGTTCAAGAAAATCGTGTGGTGACCACACCAAATTTTTTCAATATGGTTTTTTTTGCTTATAACAATTTTTATTACAGGTGAAATTTTTTGAACGTAAAAAATTCGAAAACATAACTACGGTAAATAATGTGCAAATATATAATACAAAAAGATTTGTAAATTAATATTGTTAATATTTTAGGCCGAATCGGAGGAACTAATTGAAAAAACGAAACCAGAAGAAATGGAGCATGTATGATTTCTGAAGAAATATTTGTATTAGAATGTGTTGTATGTTTATGTTCTTCATTTTCAGGACAAGGAAAAAGAACTTGTTGAGTAAATAAAGATCACATTTCACGTTAAGATATTTGGTCAATATATCCAGGACAACTCAACTATCAATAAATTCAGGTGGTGGAAATTTATATACATATGATTTTATAAGATTTTTTTATTAAAATATAATAAAATATGTAAAGTAAATACATATAAGTAGTTTCCTTATATTTTTACCATAATTTCAGTAATAAGTCCCTGCTGATAATAATATTCGATACATAACTTCAATAGATAAATTATTTCTATGCAATTACCAATGTATGGTATTTTTCTACTGATCTCATAGTTATTCTGATGAAAAATAAACTATTTACATTTAGGGGTTAACGTTTTTTCTCGGTTTTTTCTGTGCCGCATTGACGTTTTCCATATCTGGTCAGTTTAATCTGACATCCGCCGACTCATGTCTGTGATAAACAGTTTGTTTGAATCTAGTTGTATTGTGTGAATCACTCGGTGTGAGGTGCGACAATGTTTTATAAAGTGCTTTGTTGTTTTTCTTATTTATGTACGTGCGTTTCTGCATTTAATTTCTTTCCACAATATGCGGAAGTATTTTCCAATAATAATTCCAAATCATATTTCGGATATTCTGTATTATTACAAGCATCATTAACCGATGTTCCTGCCCGGTAAGTATAATAAATAAATAAATAAATAAATATGTGTATAAGTGTTTTCTTTTGTTTCTACTTGAAATTCTTAGTGAATTATTCTCAAATATTACACTTTGTCTTTTATAACAAATTTTGCCGCCCACGTCAGTATCTCGCAGTCTCATCCTGTGACCCTGATGATAGTTGACATCAACCCACGATTTAGTTTCAACAAGAAGTATCTAAAAATATAATTATCATTTGTTCAACTTTTCATTAACATTTTTGTAGGTAATCCATCTTGTATCACTAATACATTTTTTTCTTTCTGATGTTCTAAACAAAGTATAATTGTTTATCATGTGTCGGTGTCTAAATTTGATTCTATATGTCACCGGTTCATTATTATTCTATATTATTCTGTCTGTATATGATACAGTCATATGCCATGCATACATTTATTTCTGAATTATTCAGAATAATTTGATAAATAGTGGTTTATAAAAAGGAAACTTTATATAATTTCTAGGAAATGTTACTTCATTGAGATATTATACAAAACGATATCGAATCATACATATATACTTTTTTTCAATGCGACGGTAAATACATATTATCATTTGTTTATGCTTCGCACATATTTACTTTCCATCTCTATTCTTTTTAAATAATTGTTTAACATGTTGCTTCCTTTGATATTTTCTTTCTATTTACTTTTTTCTAAGAATTTTAAAATGGAATATCCAAAAATATTAACAGGAAAAATAATAAACTTCTAATAAAACAAAACTCAGATAATTTTTTAGTAAATGTTTCCTGGAAGTTTATCAATTAGCATATTTTATATAATTCTAGATTAATTGTCGGAGCGCCAAGAGCAAATTCAAGTTTTCCAAATTTGCATAAAGATATATTAGAACCGGGGGCAGTGTATTCTTGTCCTTTTAACCATGAAAACTGTGAACAGTTCCTTTTCGATCCGAATGGTATAGTATATTATTATTTCTATGTAAAATAAAATATTAGAATAATATAACGTTCAATATATTTTTCATGAAGGGGATACATTGATAAAGGGACCTAATGGGATGAGTTACCATCATAAAAAGGAACACTCATGGCTGGGAGCTGCTATAGATGGAGAAGACTTTGTCGGGGGTCTTCTTGTGGTAAATTATCATATTCATATTATCATTCGCCATTCAAACAACTGATACTATATAGGAAATGTATTCAAATAAATGTCATTTGTTATCATGTGTATAAAAAAACTGTTAATGTTATTTCATTGAATATATTTCTTGATAGTCATTGTAATATTTAAAATTATGCGTATTTAATATACATTTTAGGCATGTGCTCCTCGATGGATTAACCAAGTGCACAAAAAAATATATTATCTTCAAAATGGATTTTGCTATTTGAGCAAAGATACAACAAACATTCATAAAAAGCCCGAAGAATTAATTCCTCTTTTGTTTGCAGGTAAAGAATACGATACAATATGATATTTAAGCAAATGATTACAATAAATTTAATTTGTTATAAATGTTTTGATCACAGGACATCAAGGTTTCAAACAGGGATCTGATAGTATGTATTATTATGCTCTTGGTCAAGCTGGTATGTCGGTGCATTTAGCTAAGGTATTTACTATATACGTACACATTTTTAGAATATATGTGTATATATGTAAAATGTTTTTATTTCAGAATTATACTGAAATTCTTCTTGGTGCCCCTGGAATACTCCAATGGAAAGGTTATATCAAACATACATACACATGACTATATAAACAGAGATATTCAAGTAACATAATATACTATTTCAGGAATGATAATAAAATACTCCAGTGCAGAAACAACAACGGGAATTATTTCCAAGAAATCGAGTCTAATGAACATGAATTACGATGAACAAGATATTCCAAATCCTTTCTACATCTACGCATTAAAGCAATTTTCCTATTTTGGTAATATTATTATTCGCATTACCAATTACTCGTATTTTATGTGAGTACAATTTCAAAACCAAACCATTTTAGGATATGCTACTTCTTCTGGAAAGTTTCAAAAAAACCAAATCTGGTACGTTGGTGGTGCACCACGAGGTAATCGTCTTTTTGGACAGGTTTTAGTGTACGAGTACATAGCTAACAAAGATGATATAAAAATTCATTTTGAAATGAGTGGAAGGCAACAGGGCGAATACTTTGGTGCTGCCCTTGGAGTTGGTGATCTGAACGATGATGGTGCTGATGATATTGTCGTCGGATCACCGATGTTTTCAACTAGCAGAGGAGTGGACGTTGGATGCATATATGTTTTCATGAATAATGGAAAGGTTACTTATAATTGCAAGCATAATGCGTGATATTTACGAATTGAAAATTAATTAATTATAGGGAATGTTTACACGAACTATTATCAATGGACCAGAACAATCATTAGCTCGTTTCGGTACAGCTATCTCAGTAATCGGTGATATCAATAAAGATAATTTTACAGGTAGTATATAGCTTTGCATAAATATCTTTAATAAGTAGGTTTTTACATAAATATTATTACAGATATTGCTATTGGTGCTCCATATTACAACAATGGACGCGGAGCAATATTCATATACATGGGTTCCAGATCGGGTGTAAGTGAAGAATATAGTCAAATGATTTTGGCTTCTGAGGTAGACGAAAGTTTACGAGGATTTGGAATCAGTTTTTCCAGGGGTGTGGATGTAGATCATAATCATTACAATGGTAAATATATTTATATTGCTATTACAACTGTACTTATGTCCAATGATTATTAAAAAATATGTTATAAATATATTTATATTGTAATTACAGCTGTACTTATGTCCAATGATTGTTACAGATCTTGCTGTTGGTGCATATCTCAGTGGACACGCCGTTGTGTTGAAAACACGTCCAGTTGTTACTATTTTACCTTCGTTAGTATCAGATAGTAAACAAATATCCATTGATACCAGATCATTGAATGTATCTGCTTGTATAAAATACGAAGGTGTTCACGTTCCGTCCATGTTGCACGTCAAACTTAACATTGTTGTAGATAAATTTTACAAACGTGTATACTTTTCCAAAAATCGTGGAGCAATCTGGGAAGTTACAAAACAGTATGCGTATAATACAGTCATGTGTGAAATTATGGAAATTACAGTAACGGTATGCTGGGATATTTAAATATGTTTGAAATACCATGTTGGAATTTAGTAATTCAGTGTAGTAATGTCTGTATTTACAGAAACAACAATCAGATTTCACGCAACCGATAGTGATTGAAATGATTCATGAACTTGTGGATGGATTCAGCAATGGTAAATAGCCTTTTCATGTTGCGTATATCTGAATAATCATTCGGAACTATTGTTACAGGTACATTCTGTTCTACTTGCCCTATAATAGATAAACGAGCATCAAATTTAACTCTGCTAAATATACCATTTAAAACTAACTGCGGTGACGATAACATTTGCCAACCACAATTAAAAGTGACAGCTCAATTCAACTACGACAAGTGGGAACTTCATTTGTTTTATACTTGAAAATAAAGTTAAAATGTATTTCGCATTTATAGGCATACTCTGGTAATTGGTTCAACTGATAAGTTAGCCATTTCTGTGCAAATTGAAAATAATGGTGAGCCCGCATTCTTGAGCAGATTCATTGCTGTAATTCCCTCAGCTATATCATTTGAAAAGATACCAAATAATTGCCAACAAGAAAAAGATAATATTTTGTTGTGTGATATGGGAAATCCCATTGATGCACAAGAAAAGGTTTGTAGCAACGTTATAAAATTAACCTATAACATCTAGATTATCAATAGTAAACAATTTTCAATAATAAAATGTATTTTTCTAGAAATATTTAGTGCTAAATCTTGATGTTTCAATGTTGGAAAACAAAGGTCCTTTTCGAATATATATGAATGTATCAAGTGTTGGGGTTGAAGAAGATTTAAAAGATAATAATCTAACATTGGAACTTCCATTAGAATCCAAAGCAGACATCTCTGTTATGGGGTAAAATAGATTTTCTTGCATATATATTATTTTCGTGGTTATTTATAATTTGTATATTTTAGATTATCAGAACCAGATCAGACTTTTGTAGATGAAAATACATGGTTAAAGAAAGATTATCTTCCAATTTCGCATCAGTATATAATTCAGAATAGTGGACCAAGTCCTTTAGATGAATTAGTGTTACAGTTTTTGATACCGCATAAATTGGGAGATTCCAATGAAGAACTTATTAAAATTGCTGTACCTGATGTAAGTAAAGAAAGTATTCTTTGTTTACAACAACATTGTCTTAAGCACGTGAAGTATCAGACAAATATTGTTTTAACAGTTAACAATAGCAGACAACTCGCTAGTTTGTGCCACAATAAATAAAGAAGTGTTCTACGTCGATACAAAGGAAGATGAAGCAACAGAACTTGAGGAGACTGAATTAACGCAAACTAAAATTAAAAGATCTGTCCAGGGATTAGAATCAGATGATTCAATTTCACCTCTACATTTGAAAATGCAAAAAATTGTATCGAGTGATTCTGAAATTCCACCCAATATTTCAAATAAGACGCTTAGTTTAAGTTGTATTTCCCCGGAATTGGATGTGAAATGCATGAAAGTGAGATGCGTTAGTGGACCGTTAAAGAAACTGCAGCCCGGCATTGTAGTCAACTTCCATTTAATGGTGAATTTAAAATATCTAGGTGAGATATCGGCGATCATATATAAAAGTTATTAATTATATAGCTATATATGCTTGAATAATTTACAGATAATATAAGAGATCAGAATGACACTATAATAATAACATCTTCAGTTCGACCAGAGTCAAATTATACCAATGCAAAGTAAGTAGAAGATGTGTTTATAATTTTCAAATAAAGTGGAACTAAAATTACCAGACTGACTTAATCGTTGTGTGTGTCACATGAATATTTTATTATTTATAGTATAACATTCACACATACGACGTTGCTAGCTAACTTAAAACCAGAAAGTATGCTGAAATGGATTATTATCGCAAGTGTATTAGGCTTGTTGCTCCTTTTCGCAATAGTATATGGTTTATATAGGGTAAGAAAATACACATTATCAATGTGACCCTATATGTAAATTACAATGTATTTTTAGGCCGGATTTTTCAAACGCAGCGATCATGAAAAGTTAATGAATGAAAAGGTAATTATTTTCATACATTATATTTGCACAAATAATTTGAGTTTATTTAAATTTTAGGAAGAAGCCAATTTTATGGGAGGAACTGAAATGACAAGTGCAAATGAATAAAATATTACGTACTACATCTCAAATATATTACTAGTTATCTCGTATACTCAATTGTACATTTCATAATTACAAATAGAATAATGAATAATAAGTGATCTGTATTTTATATTAATTATTAAAGATTATTTCATTGAACACGAGATTTTTGTATCTAACTCAGTGATTATCTAATCTGTAATCTTGCATTGAATACTTTGTGTTATTGTATTTATACATACCTATTAGAATGTTGTAACTTGTTAATTCTCGTCGATAATATGACATTTCTTCTCTCTTACGAAACAATAACTCGGTTCTCGACAAACATGCAGAGCTGACAAGCCGACACAAATTAATTTGTTAGTTGTGTACATATAACCATAGTATTCTGTTCCTGTGTATTTGCAATAAAGTATATCTGTAAATTGGTAGTGAATAATGTGAGTGTGCAGTTTAAACAATATTTGTGAAAATATGGGATTGTCTACGGCAGATATTCATCAATGGCTTGAAGAAAGGTAAGTGTTTCTATTAAATATAATGAACTAATATTGTGTTCTATATACTGTAGATATATGAAAACCTAATGTTAATGTGTATTATATGTGATTGTAAGGTGTGTTTTAGTGTAACAATATGGTTATGTAATATTTGTTTATTTTCATAATGATACAAATTATAAAAAAATACACTAAATTAAGGTTACACGAACTGTGTTTACATCACTCGACCATTCAACATTATGCATGCTCTGTATGTAACATATATGTGTAACAGTGTACACACGTGTATGACTGCATAAGATTGTAACTATACTATAAACATGTGAATACTAAAATAACATTACAGTTATACATACATCTATGTATGTATGTATGTATGTATTTCGGGTTGTTTATAGTAAGTTACAGTCTGTTCAAGTGTTTCGTATAATGTAAAAGGACATTCGACACAGAGGGTTATATTGTTAGACTTTATGAAAAATGTACAAAAATTACTTAAACGAAAACGTATCACTCGTTTAATAAAGTACGTAAAAAACTGGGACGGTTATTTATAATTATAATGTTCGCTGTATAAAATAAATAACTTTATTTTTACAATAAAATTGCTCCTAAATATTGCAATATATTTTAGGAGAAAATATATTTGTAACTTTACACTGAAACAAAACAGTATTTCATTCATTTTTTGATTACAAGGAGAATATTAATTATGTAGTTAATTATTGATTTTTTTGTCGGTTCCTAAATTATTAGCACTTCACCTTGGCCTTTTCCATATACTGTAATCATTTATACACAAAATAATTATTTTACACTAGGGGGTTTTAATAAACATCATAATGTCACTAAGTCTGAATAATTACAATTGTTAAGATATGGTATAGTTGACAAGGATATACTGTGTCAATGTATATTTATATATGTGTATGAGTGTATCGTGTCGTTTCTAAGTAGGCTTTGGAGCGAAGAGAATACGAGGTGATTTGATTGATCATAAGATTCTACAAGCGTTCTTTAACACATTCTTCTTCTTCTTATGTTTGTTTGGCCTCAGGACGATCGTTCCGTTCTGGTTCTTTGCTGAATGACTAGGGCTGAAGGCACCTGTTTCCGAAACAAACAAACAAATATATTAAATAAACACGATCCTTACAACTGAATGTACAGTTAGTTACAAATGTTAAATATTCTATTTAGTAAGGCAGTGATAAAAATGCCGTTAGGAATATAATATGAATTTGGCATGTACACTTCAGTGAAAATGTAAGTTATTCACATCTGATTGCATATTGAATGTGTTGCATACTTATTGTAACGGGTGACAGACCGCCGTGTATTGGCGGATAGTATTCCTCCCTGGGTTCCCGCAGTTCGGCAAGGCATCGGGTAGCCAGATGCCTGAACACGGCTGCCACGTTCACATCCTCTTTAACTGAGGTACGCAGAAGCCTGCAACCGAGCGCACGAGCCAACAGGTCAGCTTCTTCACTGTAATATAAACAAAAAAACTATTTAATTTAACACATATATTTCATACAATATCGTGCGAATATAAATGAAGTAATTTTGACATATTTTCGACATGAGTGAATCACTTCAAATGAATGGAGCCCACACAGTCCACAATATTTTTACAAGTAGATCTAGACTTTGTACCGAAAGTTTAATAATAGATTGGCATTTATGTCCACTAACAGTTCTACAAAACAAATTTTACATTCGTGGATCATTAAACTTAATAAGTTGCTTGGATGAACACTTTTGTTGTCAACAGAATAATACATTGTAAACATAACTATTATATTAATTTTTCTTGTCTGTTCTAACATGCATATATGTAATTGAAATATCAGTGAATTCTAGAGTAATATCAGTTCTTTTTAGTAATTATTTATGAAAGCGTGAAATTAAATTATGCATCGTCATTCTAGTAATCTACACACCTACTTCTCGTGTAGATTAGAAAAAAATCTGTGCTTTACTGCGTGGTATAATAAAGTAATAAATATCCCATGTACGGTAGAGAGAAAATACATCAATACTTTATTAGATCGTAGATGCCAATGACCTAGCAATTCTCTCGTGTTTAACAGAGAGAGAGAGAGAGAGAGAGAGAGGAGAAATTATACAAACAAGCGCACAAACGCACCGCCTACACAATACTCCCACACGTCTTCTTTCGTATTCAGGTAATGATCGCTCCTCTGTTCTCACTCCCGCGATCACTTCCTCAACAACAAAACATTTCACTTTTCACACCCGCACCTATATCTATATACACTGTCTGAACCAGAATCGCATAGTATACAGTGGTTCGTTATGATTATACTCGCAAGATTAAATTTATCAAAACATATATTTCATACAAGTTAGTAATCGCTTAAAGCGATTCTCTTTGTATACATTGATCGGTGCTATTTCTATTTAGTACATTGAATTACACATAATAAATTACACCGGGATTGTTGTATAGATATTATTTTCGATTATTTTAATTGTTTGCCTGATGTTAAAGGTCATATCTAGATACATTTGCCGTTTGTGTAATACAATACAATAAATGATAATAGGTTACAATATATTTACAGCTAGCTTTTATATTATTGTACATACATACAATCAAACAAGCTTTCAAATATTTTCTGTACCTGGGCATATCTAGTTTTATAAATTTGTTCTAATATAGTAAAAATATTCATATTGTCATCTGAAATGAATGAAACTTAACTCACCAATTATTTCTTAATTACCGCAACCGGAAGACACAGATATATTTGCGTGCGAACTAAATACCAGGGTACATTCCATACTGTCTCAAATAAGATACCAGTTCGACAGCGGTGAAAAAACAATTGCTTGCAAGCAAATAGATATAAGATTTAATTATAAATATTTAGTTGGCTGTGACTTTTTGGCATTGATTTGATTTGCTCTTTGTTATGCACTAACAAAAATAACCTGCTCCACTGACATTTGATGCTGAGAAGATATTTTGCAATAGAAATTTCGTAACTGCGTCATAAAAATTGTTTAGTTACAGCACATTGTTTATTCTAGATGTGGATGAAAGAGCAACAGAAAACTATCTGCAGGTATTTATATTTAATCTGCCATTCTGATAAACACAATAAAAAAAATATAACCTAAACAGTTTTATTCTCTAAACGTCAGTTTTCTTGTTTTCTGTTCTTAAAATCAGTTCACTAACCTTAAAGATTCATAAACTATTTTCAATGTTTAAAGAAGTCTTATGGCTGCAGAATCATGTAACAAAAGTGATATTTGGTGTTTTTCTAGGATAAATGGTTGAGGAAATTGATTGGTAATAAAATTACTAGATCAAAATAGAATCATGCCTTCTGAAATGATTACACTGCAGTTAGGCCAATGTGGCAATCAAATTGGTTTTGAATTTTGGAAAAAGCTATGTGCTGAACACGGCATTAACGCTGACGGTATTTTGGAAGATTATGCAATGACGGGTATCGATAGAAAAGATGTGTACTTCTATCAGGCAGATGATGAACACTATATTCCACGAGCCGTTCTCTTAGATCTGGAACCTCGTGTAATAAATACAATCATGAATTCACCGTACTCTAGACTCTACAATCATGAGAATATTTATTTGTCAAAAGAAGGTGGTGGCGCCGGGAATAACTGGGCTTGTGGTTATGGACAAGGAGAACGTTTAGAGGAAGAAATATTCGACATTATAGAACGAGAAGCTGAAGGCAGTGACAGTTTAGAAGGATTTGTCTTATGTCATTCCATAGCAGGCGGAACTGGCTCAGGAACGGGTTCGTACATGTTGGAAAAATTGACAGACAGGTTTCCAAAGAAACTCATTCAAACCTATAGTGTATTTCCAAATCAAGACGAGATAAGTGACGTTGTAGTACAACCGTATAATTCACTTCTGACACTGAAACGGTTGGCACAAAATGCTGATTGTGTAGTTGTTTTGGACAATACTGCCTTAAACCGAATTGCTACTGATAGGTTACACATTCAGAACCCTTCTTTCACACAAATCAACAGTTTAGTAAGCACTATTATGTCAGTTTCTACTGCCACTCTGCGATATCCATCGTATATGAATAATGATATTATGGGCTTATTAGCGCCATTAATACCGACACCTCGCTTACATTTCCTAATGACGGGTTACACTCCACTCTCTTCTGAAAATGATGCGCAAAAGATTCGTAAAACTACTGTATTGGATGTTATGACAAGACTTCTGCAACCGAAGAATATGATGGTTTCCAGTATTCAAGATCGGAACAGTGATCACTGCTACCTATCTATCTTGAACATTATTCAGGGGGAAGTGGATCCAACACAGGTTAACAAATCTTTGCAAAGAATCCGCGAACGACATCTAGTCAAGTTTATTCCTTGGGGCCCGGCGAACATACAAGTAGCTCTATCGAAAAAATCCCCATACATTCATACAGCTCACCGTGTTTCTGGTCTAATGTTAGCAAATCATACATCAATTGGAACGTTGTTTGAACGAGCAATAGACCAATTCGACAAACTGCGCAAGCGCGAAGCTTTCCTTGATCAGTTTAAGAAGGAACCAATGTTCAAAGATAATTTAGACGAATTTGATTTCAGCAGAGATGTTGTACAAAACATTATAGATGAATACAGGGCCGCTACAAAGATGGATTATTTACGTTGGGCCGACAATATGTAAAGTTATCTAAATTTATAGAAATTAAATATAGTCACCTAACATTCTTAAAAAAATGGAAAATAAAAATTCTAAAATATGTGACATTTAGTAATTTATTATCTTGGTATGTTACCAAGAAATTGGCACAAATCATTACAGCAATACATACATTTTATTAATTTATTACTAAATTTAATTTCCTTTAACAGTATATCGAATTACTTTAATTCATATCTACAGTTAACTGCAATTAAAACATTTATAGTAAAACAAATAAAAATATGCCGGTTTTTGTAGGACACGCAGATATTTTTTACTCTGACTGTTGAAGCTGCACCGTTACCATGAACAAAGTATAGACCGCGTTGGACCATATGTATGCTAACGAATGAACACGTAACAGTTTTAAACAGATTTAAAATTAACCTTTTTCGCTACCTGAGTGCGAATTTTTTGCACTCTAAAATTAACGGACAGACGAAACGGTGTATGCCGACGTGTAGACATATGTCTTGATATTTTTATTTTCCTTTCTGATGTGTTCAAAATAAACGATTTTGTCGTTTAGTACTTTGACGTATGTATGTGCCCCAGATTTTCAAAGATATCAACATACCTTATTTGTACATCTTCATTTGTATGTAAAAATTATCACCTCTAATATTAATAGAATGAGATAAACATATTATTGATACTTCCAATGATTTATGAATATATTGAAATTTTGATTCTGTCAATATTAATAATAAGTAATTGTATATAATTAGCGTAAACAGTCCAGTGCTATAATTATAATTTATGTTAGCAATCTGAATGTTATAATGAACCTACGTATATTTGATAGTTACAGAGATAAATGTTGATTATTTTTATAGCTAGTGTTTTACGAAATTGGTCATGTGAAGTTAGTAATGTAGGTCTCTGTTCGTTCGGTAGACCACTATTTTAGTGTTACGAATTTAGGTTAACTGCCAGACATATGTAAATTCACTTTTACGGAAAATCCAGGCACAGCCTTCACTGTGATTTAATACTTCAGTGTGAGAACACCGGATGTGCGTGATACTTATCTGTTTAACTTGTATTATTTACTCAAATATACCTCTAGAAATGTATATACATTACATGAATAAATTGAACACTAGTTCCGATAATAATTACTATCCCACTTTTATATGTACACTATTTTTATTATTTCAATTTGAAAACCAAAATAAAACCGAATCTATTTCAAGACAATAATTTCAGTAGATAATTCGTAATATTTTAACTATAATAATAATTACTTGAACGATTATACACTTTATGTTATATGCATATATTTTATATGATAAATATGTTTTGTAATTGTATGTAGCTGAAATGATATTATTTTCTTTAAGGATTGGAATAATTTTACATAATTTTTTGTATTATTTTTTCTGATTAAAGTAAATATGTATAAATGTAATGGTAGTGCCATGTATTTTTATCAAAACATTTCAATTTATGCAATACTCTGCATATATGAAAAAATAATTATTCTACACGAAACGTGCAATGTAATACAGTTTATCTATAAGGTAAAAAAATATAAACAACGTTGATATTACAATTAAACCGGTTATATTCTATTCCTGAATATTTTATTTAAGTTATAGTAATTTTCCTTGAAATTTGTCACTTGAAATAATATTATTTTGGGTTTTAATCATTTCGAAATATTTGGTCACAGTTTAAAGTAACTTGGTAGATGATTTTGTTTACCACGTTTTATATTTTTTGAAATTTCATTCATTTACTTTATGTGACAGTTCTTCAAAATTTTCAACACAACTTTCTGTTTTTATATAAAAAAATATAAACGCGTGGTTGTGCATGTTAAATGTATAACAACAACATTGTTTACACTAATAAAATGAGAGTTGAATGTTTTTATTATCATTCAGACATCTGTAGGACGTCAAGGTGTCACAGCGTTGATATCTAAATTTGTTATTTAAATTTTTGTGTCGCTGTTGTTTGCATTTGCGATATCTTTTGCTATAAATTTACATGAGATTACAAACAACGAATGGACTGAAAAATATCTGTCGAATGACCAAATAATTTAAGCAAACATGTCAGTAAAATGCTGCACCCATATCCTAAAATGTAACTAGAATATTGATAAAATGTTCGCAATAATTTATAAATAAATTTGAATAGATATACAACATTTCCACATGTAAATTGAATGCATGAGAAACTATTTTTATTACAAAAAGTTCTAGCTTAAGATACACAATACGAATAATGTGTACTGACATTCTGAATCACGCTATATTACAGAGAATTTCAATGTAATCGAATCAAATATCGATTTGAAAATAACTGGTTACATGTTTAATATACAAGTTCGTTTACTCCGAAAGTCCCGCTACACTGGACAAGTCTGAAATTAACAAGACAAGAGTATAATTTATCATGATGTATGTTTTATTTGACATTCTTTTGATGATGAATACCGTGTATAATTAATGTCAATAATAATTCCTGTACTCTCTGGTTGCTACTATTCAATTCACATTACATCTGTACTAGAATTACGTATGTAAAACACTCGCAGAACAAAACGTCCATTTCTAGTGAGGGTTGCGTGTTCACTGACAATTAAACTATTTTCGTTTGACTTGCGATACTGTGGTGTTATTTGACCAGAGGTGACTCTTAAGAAATAGGTTGCTGACCCACTAGTAAAGCCGATAATGCGCCAAGGCTAACACCATTTGACCATCGCAAATGACTTCTCATTAACCATTAAAACATTCCTTAACGTTTGTTCATAGCTTCTGCAAATATTTACCATTTTCTAGCCACGAACATTATTTCGTTTTTTTTCAACGCGCTGATCAGTTTTACAACTAATGATCGTCTAGTAGATATTTTTATATTAGAAACCAATGCAATGATGATTGTTCATCTTTCCTGGAATAGTGTTTCTAATAGTTACAAGGAAAAACATTTGTAAATATTAACATTGAAGTTTACCTCGAACTTGAGTGTTGGAAAAAGTCATTCTACATGTATGTGGTTTTTTTGTCATTAATAGAATTTCACCACGATCTGGAACTTCTGTTTATAAAAAGCAATTATCATTGGTGTTTTTATGTAAATATCATATGAGTAATATTGAACTTGAACTTTTATTTATATAAAAAAGCACTTTCCAACTGACTCGGATGGAATGAGCGGTATTACTGATCGATATACATTAAGGGTCAGTGAAGAGTTTGAAATGATTTATTGGAAAAATGTTTGAGATGAAGTAAGTAGGTATATCTATAATTCAGAGTGTTCAGAGTACATGGAACATGTACAGTGGAAATAGAACATGATATAAATAACAGTCGGCTACTTACGGATTTACGACGCTTTGGTCCATTAAATCTATTTTATTTTGGACTATGACTGTAGGTATTTCACCGCATTCATTTTCAACCTGCAAACAAACAGTTGGTTTAATTACGACATTTCATGTACTGCTCTTTCATCGTAAATTCATTTCATGTAATTTACTATAGGTACTTCATACAGACCAGTATATTATCTCAAATGTATATTTTTAACTACCGAAGAATATGCTTGAAATTAGTTTGGACAACTAAATTTGTACCATTTGGATATTAAAAAGTTTTGTAGCTGACATTAATTTTCAAGTGTACTGCATTTAAAATATTGTTAATGAATATCAACATGAATGCTATATGCCAAAATAATTTTCCAGTAAAGACAAACATATTGAATTCAGTATTGCTGTCGAATTTCTAAAATCCGCTAATATCAGAACCTCATTTATTTATTATTACTCTCATTTGTCATTAAACTTCATTTATCTATTACACAAAATTGTCATAAACCAAAAATCAATATTCAGAATTAACAAAACGAATATAACAGTAAAGAATTTTTTGCACGAATTCACAACTTATACTGGATAAAGAAATTACCGTTTTATAACATATGTTTTTACTGAAATTTATTGGAATTATATGAACGAGAATGTCATTTCTCAATTTATAAAAAATATCCATGTCTGACCCGAAAGAATGCATGTTATGCGGAAGGTCAACGTCCAACTGTTTTGATATTTATTGCAGAAGATTTAAACTTGGCATCTTAACAAACAATAGTGGTATCCGTACACATTTATGCATCAATGAATTTCAGATTCAGAAAATTCTTATACTA
The DNA here is from genome assembly GCA_022063505.1 of Calosoma granatense. NCBI lineage: Eukaryota > Metazoa > Arthropoda > Insecta > Coleoptera > Carabidae > Calosoma > Calosoma granatense. The sequence goes on along the minus strand of JAGJTL010005742.1, from coordinate 1,964,886 downwards.
ACGTTGCAAATAAAACATAAAAACCAAGTTTATACTTGACAAAATGCAGAAAATATAAAGATTTTATCATTATTTCATTAAAATTTTATTCACGACCGCATTAAGTTATAAATAACAAACTGAAATTCCAACAAAAATTAATAAAAATTTTTATGATTTCCCCGTGCGGTGGAAACCAGTTGTTTAAATTCTAAATGAGAATTAATATTTAATTTACGATAATTACGTTTTTTAAGTTTTTTGTTTTTTTGCATACTTTGCAAAACCGAATAGAAAAAGGAATATAAGACACGTGCTGTGCGTTACCTGTTTCTTGACACTCTGCGTTTTCGTTTTTTTTTTATTCATGGGCTCTGAAACTGGTTTGTTTCCGCAACGGTAATTTTAATTAAATTATAGCATATGACGCTTCATGCTTAGCCGTGCCTTGTTACGACTTTTGGTGTGCGTTACAAATGATAGATTTTATGAGTTTAATAATTTGTACACACGGAAATATAACGTGTGAATTATGAATACAAACAGAGAGAAATTAGTTGTTCTGTGTGTGTACTTAATGCTACAAATGTACACAATATTAACATATGTATATACTACGCCATGTCGACAAACAGCTAGACATCAAATAAGGTTTATTTTGCACAAGACACGTTCGTTCCATACATATTTGGCCGAGGGTTAATGATTATGTTGTTCCGTATGAATTCATTAATGATATTACACGGAACGTGGTTAGATATTTTACCTTGAGTTTCCAAGAATGAGCGGCTTCGAATGAGTCTCTGTCCGTGGTAGAGAAGGCCAATACGCAGGCTTGTGCCCCGCGATAATAGGCCTTCGTAATCGCATCGAATTCCTCCTGACCTGCCGTATCCCATAACATCAGTCGAACTTCCTCACCGTCCAATCTGCAAACAAAATATCACACTTGAGAAATAAACTAAGAATTTATTGTTACAACAGTATTATTTTAACAATTGCTTCATACATTTTTATTTACACAAACAAACTCGTACTGAAACAATATTTGCCATTTCATAAACCATTTCAACACCATGAATATATGTTACGGTTATCGCACAAGAATGTATCAATGTTATTTTTATCATATCTTCGTGAAATGCGTTACAATTTTAGCTTGAACAATATTTATGATCCTAAAAATAGAGATCCACCTACGTTTTGGGTCACTTACAAATAAATTGTTGCCGTGATTCACGCTTTAAGATGCGTGGGAAGGCAGAGAGGATCGTGATATCAAAACATGAGTGTATTATAGAATTTTAAATGTTCCGTCACATTGGCCCAGTTAGTAACATTGAAATATGTCAAGTTTAGAATATTTTTCGATATGGTGTGTCTCTCCAGATATGAATGGAGACGGAGTGGAAAATGAACAAATAGGGTAAGCGAGAGCGGATGAGAAGTAAAGGAATGTGCTAGCAGAATCTAGAGAAGTGGCAGAATGCCAGATGGAATGTTTGCGACACGTGGAGGGAATAATGAACGAAGGATTATGGATGTGCATGTACGAACAGAGGATATAGAGACGGCTGTGTGAGAAATTGTAGTTCGCACGCTCAGGTGGCTATCTGGTATGTCAAATGGAATGTGAGGGATTCCCCCTTTGTACTTTCATATTCCTATCATGCACGAACATATTTCAATTATGCAAAACCGAATTATATTATAGAGAATCATATTCGATAACGTCGTTCAATGCAAAGTTAGTAATTTATATAAAATAAAAGATAAATTATGAACCGGGAAAGGTGTCTAGTTTATTCACTGAACCGTACAGTTGTTTGTTTATTTAACAATTAATAAACAATTTAAATTAACTTTAGTTAACTAGTTCTTTTTATTTGCACAAATAAAATTCCAGGCTAAATAGTATATGATTGCATGTTAATTCTCCGAAGCAGGAAATGACATAGATGTTTGTACTGATGTATTTAATATTTACGATAACTAAACTAATGTGTAAATGAAATATACGCTAGTATTCTCAGATTTGTACAAAAGAAAAACAGGTATGATTGTTTACAAAATTTACAGTTGGCATTCTTTAACAGAAAAACCTACGCCGACATATCTCAAAAAACTTTACTCTGGCTTACGTGTGTTTTCTCTTTATATTTTGTATCTTTCGTTGAAGCGTAAACACACTTTAGCTGTGTAGCTAAAAATACTAGCGACTAATAGTACTAGAGTATTTAAAAATAGCTATTCTAGACTGATTATACACACGTTTATGCATTCAAATGTCAGAACTGCACTGATAAGAGTATAGCATCCAAAATAGCTACTCAAATCTCGATAGAGTTTCATCGTAGGTTCTTAGAAAAACATTAATAGCAATATCAGGGATACTATATTCTCACTGCGTTCCTAATACTGCAACAACTTTAAAATCTGATGCAATAACAACTAGATATCTACGGTAGATTGGTATTTGAAAAATCGCAGGATTTATTTTACTTATGTTTATACTGAAGAAACGTTATAAATCTATTCATATCGCACACAACAATCTGTAATAATTATTTGCTTTAATGTAAAAGATGATAATCAGTAACATAATAAATTATTTCAAGAACATATGTACACCTGCTATGTTATTAAATCAATTCATTACAGAAAGTGACGCTTAGAGTAATGACGTAATGTGCAGTTGAATGCTTATCTTAAAATATGAATCTCACAGCCACTATATTTTGGCACGAGATCAATCTATAAGTATCCGAGGAACAAGTGAATTGAAAACAAAATATCTATCGTGTCAGCGAACTTGAAAATTGCGGAAAACTATAACTTAGAATTGAACATCGTATTTATAATAGAAAATTTGACAAGACATATTTTTGTACGAAATGTTCTTACGGCAATATTTTAATTCACTGACAAAAAGAATTTAAAATTAAACTTCCTTGACAACGAAACAGTTTCCTCAAGGATATCGCAAACTGCAATACCGGGAGCATATATCTTTTAACCAACCATATAACGCAAACATATGAGTTATTACCTGCATCGTTAACCATGAGCACCTTTTTAACGAAAATTTATAACAGCACTAAAACGTGCGCTCCCATTTGTACATGGTGACAAAAAATTTACAACCAGCTTCTCGTTACTGTTTCCACGTGGATATAAATTTTAATTTTAGCCGCTTTGAGACTGGAGGTGTCAAGGAAAGATGGACAGGAAACCTGTGAAAGCTTAATGAATATGACAATTTAACTGCGCACTTATTACGTCCGTAGTTGAAAACTTCAACGATGTTGCTTTTTTTTTAACAAATACAAACAGAGAATTGGGTTAGAATATTGTGTATTTTTAACTTGTGTTTGACACAAAAGAATGACATCTTGACGTGGCGCATGTGTTTCGTTTTAAAAATGAGATTATTAGTTTGTCTGAAATTTGTAATTCTAGAAATGTTTCAAGGATACATAGTGTGCTATGGTTTTCTCAAGTGTTTCTTGTCCGAGAAAAATGTGTATCGTGTAATATACGATCAATAAAATTTGTATAAAATATGACCTTCAGTATTTAGAGATTCATGTGTAAAATTAGATTATCGGCCATTTAATCTATTTTATTTTAATCTACAGACACACACAAATAAACCGAACTGAGTAAGATTTTTTTGATCACATTCGCATAATCCGTTAGTACGTTATTAGTTAAAATATCTGAAACAAATCCTTATACGTACTTTAGCCTCAATCAGGAAAGTTTTTACACACATTTCGTGAATAATTTTGTGACAGGAAATATTTAGATAGTATTTTTTGGTATTTACTTTATACTGTATGTTCTTTACTGACGCATAGCACGCAAAATGTACATTTGTTTGTGTAGTTACAGTAAGGTCAATACTGAAACGAAATACAGTGTGATGACTCACTCAATTTGTCGTTCTAAGAAATCCACCCCAATTGTTTTCTTGTAGTCTTTGGTGAATGTGCCCTTGCAGTAGCGCTGGATCATACTAGACTTGCCAACCCCGCCATTACCCACAATCACCACCTACAACAAAATTACACACACATATGTAAATACAGAACACAACATACATATATAAACTAGAATATTTTTAACAAAAAATATTTTAACGGTATTTACTAATATGTTATAATAATATATTCCCAGTTTTTCATTGATGCATTACAAATGTATGTATAAAAAAAGCTATTTGCCTGAGAAATTAATGACTCGACATTAGTTTCAGCATAACGGTGCAGAGATGATGATGGTCAAATATATTTCTAGGCCATGTAGTTCATAGTTTGGTTATACCAGTTTTACATTCCAATATAATTGTGATGACAGTTTATCTAACATCTGTTAGACGAATACGAAAAGGAACGTTTTCTGCACATTATAGGTAACATACGTCACCTAGATACCCACTTTAACATAACCTGTAATTGCACCACGCGGAACCAGGTCAATCACACAACTATTTTATTTGATAACTGCACTTATAAGTTATTATAAATTTCTACATCATTCACCAGAATATTTCTTTATTTGAAATGGAAAATTGTACTGCCTTTGTGTATACAAACTGGTCTAAACCAGAAGTCGAAATAGTTTTAAAACGCAAATGAATTTGTTGAATCCATACTAGCCTATGGAAAAATACTTAAACGTATTCATCTAACTGTGAGTAAGATATTTTAAGAAGTATCTAACAGTATTAGTAACCTAGTTCTAGAATAAATACAAGTCAAATATGGATTTATGTTCGCTACCTGTTACATAATTATTAAACAACATATATGTTGTGCCTACCTTAAGGGCCACCTCAAGCTCCTCTTCCCTCATATCCCCTCGCTCTACAGACTACTTGGATGGTGGGGTGTGACTATACGCGCGGGCCTCCGAGCACCGCCGCTGCGGGACACATGGTCCGCTTTGCCCCCAGCGCCAATTCCTCACACTCGGCGCCACTGGCCTGCAAGGCCGCTGCGGTACGACGTTTGCCGGTATCCAGCTGCCAGCAGCCCCAGTCACTTGATTCTCCGCTACACACCTGTAACACACACACACACGTATATACACATCTGTATCTAGAGAGAAACACCCGTCCTTTCGTCATATAAACACTGTTGTCTTCTTAACGGTGCACACGCACAAGTTCCTGCATGAGAGTAGCGATTTAATTACCGAAATTCTGGGTTAATTTCGAAAAGAAGATACTTAACCAAGTTTAAGTGGATATTGAAGATAAGGTTTTATAAACTCAGTAACCGAAAGACTTTAATCTTAAACTTGCATTATAAAAGTTAAATGAATGCATTGCAAATACACAATATTTATAAAAGCACCTTGTAAGTTAGTAATTAAATTTTATTTTTAACAAAAACGCCACATTTTAGTTGCAGCTGTTTTATCGCATTATACTTTGTTTTATACAAAGTTGCAAGGTGATGAGCAAAATACACCTGCAGTATTTTAAGCTGTTTTTTCTCTTTAAATACATTTCGTACTGTTCATGGAAACATAAACACATCTGGTACAGTAGTGTTTATTTCATTTGTTTACAATGTTTGCATTACTTTGTTAAAACAATAAATTATTTCGTACTAGTCATAATCTGAAATTAAAGAAATGTCTATGGAAACCTGCGTAAAATCGTTAAAGTATATTTATTAGTAAATGTCCAGCTAATATTAAAATATATTTCGCTAATCTATGAGATCTATTAATAACACTTGGATGCGTGACGCTAGCCGCGTGTTTTTGGCTAATAAATTTCGAACGACACACTCCAAATTCAAATGATTAGTTACAAGTGTACGTATAAGTACTATTAATAAAACAGGAAGATACATAAATACTCTTATATGTCACACGATATAACATTCCTATCAGTCTAGTACTTATAATAAGATATTCAATATTCCAAATCAAAAATGATAATTTCAATATCAGACACGTAATAGTATAGTCTGTATTGTTAATTAAACTCCCGGGACTTCTGTCTACTTTGCACCAACTTGCAAATAAAAACATACAAAAGGAAACAGCTTTAGAAAATCATTAATCAAAAGAATTGCACTGGAAAGTTAACGGTAAACGCAGTATTGTATGGGAGAAAAACGTATAAAACGCAGAGTGCAATTTCCATATCAGCTAAGCAATATTATTACAAGTAAAATATGTGTTCGCGCTAATACCTTCCCTTCATTTCTAATAACTACATACAGCAACAACGCAGATGACAAATAACAAGCTGTATATAAATACTAACTGTCACTTTTACTTGCGGATATTCCATTAAGTGTAAACAATATATTTATTGACAGCTGCAAATGACTGCCTGATTATTAGTCATTTAGCAGCTGCTGAAGAATTATACGTATGCAGATTTTATGTCTACAAGTAAGCGTGTAATTGTTGACTGAAGAATGAATACTTACATACGTATGTAATAAGCAATTATTTGTACTTGTGTTTCTAATAAGTTTCAATGTATATTCATAACTTGATACATTCATGTAAGAAATTTGTTACTTTTAAAATAACATCAAATTAAAATCTTCAGTATATGATACGCCACTGACTTGGCTTGTATGGATTGAAATTTATTCGTTTTTAAGTTTATAGCACGCGGCCTAGCGGGCAGTAAAAGATAAGATCCACTAGTACGCATTGAACGGTACATCTTCATAAAGGCTAGAAGTATTGTGGAAGAATGCAAAAAGATACAGAACCAGATTCCTTAATATAATACTCGGAGTAAATACTGTTGTGAAATATCATTGTGTGATAATATTCGTTAAATTACAGTATTATATGTAATTTTGTGTATACATACATATGCATGCATGTTATGTGTGTAACATATATACATTCACCATTTTATTTATACGTTCTGTCATAACTGTACACATATCGACCTTCTGATTCGTTATTAACGGCCAATAAAAAAAGGTTTTCTATGGATATTTTTAAAGGTTTACACTGAAATTTATCATAGGCTATTGTTTTCTAGACATACTATTCCACAGAACCACGTGTCAATATATTATAAGTTTAAATGTGCGTATTATATAAACTTGGTTTTATGTTTTATTCTTTGACATTATACAGAGATGGAATGAAACACTGTTATTTATAAATTTAATATCGCAGAACATGATTTTTCACAAATTTCTCTTTTGATTATTTATCACTTTCCACATGGATAAAATTATAGTTTTCAGATAGAAACTGCATATAAATTTCTCTAAATCAATATTTCCTTGTAAGTATTTCTTTTCAAGACAATTAATTGAAGAATTTTATATTAAATATTTAGTGTAAACCTAGGCTGATTTTTATTCATCAATTTCAAATCTAAATAATTCACACCTCATTTCGTGTGTCTATATTTATCTATGATTTCACATTATATCGTAAACCGCGAAAACTCGCATTAAACAGCCAGCACTTGACCACTATTCATAAAACATTATTGAATAAACAGCCGTAAAGTACAGAAACGTAAATACCGTTAAATTAGACAAAAAACTAGTTATGCATATAACTCATGAATAGTTTCACGTGTGTCTAATTCAATACTCGGATACAGTTCGAAATCCACATGGCATCATCATCAGTATCTTGTTAATTAGTCGCCAGGAGCAGCGTGTGTTTCATTTGGAAGTTAAAAATGTTTATTACACATGAACAGCTGAATTCATTGGGTCAATGCCATTTCAACGTGACTGGTCGTAAAAATTACAGATATTTTGTTCAAGTGGGCCATCGTATGTCTTTATTAAATTGTGACGGAATATTTAACATTTATGAATACTAATACTCTTATTATCTTGAATATCTAACATATTCATTTAAGCATGAATGATAACTATATATATGGAAGTGAAATTTAGTGAAACATGTATTAATAATATTTATTACAAAGAGAAAGAGACGATGTCTAGATACAGTTTTGTTTATTCTCTTTGGAACGTTCGGTAGTTAGAATCTGTATTATCTATAATAGAGCATAGTATAAAAATTGTCCAGTTTACAGTATCATATATGATACAGGCGATTTATCTAACATGTGTATCGGCACGCTGGTTTACCTACCGGTGTGTATAGTATAGGATTTATCCTGCATAGCTAGTATAATTTACTATAATTTTCTACATCTAGTCCCCCTTGCCTGAAGGTCAGAGATGCTATTACTAGCGCAGCACATCGTCAGACTCGCCTGCTATAAGTACTCGCGTATTTAGTTTATCTTGCGAATCAGATCACTCTGATCCATATCGAGACGAACAGGATCAATTATGGATATTTAATGCAACATGCATAACCACTTGGGCTTGCCATGACTTGTCATGTTTACTACATATACGTACACTGTACGCGTAGACTAACTAACGGAAGCATAAATACAGCACAATCAGAGAAACTTTCACAATTTATTTATTAATCAATAACATAGTTTTATAATCTTTGCGAAAACGAATGTAACAAGGTCTTGCAAAGATTTACTTGCAGAAATAGTTGTACAAATCAGATTTGCTGCAAAGATATCTTGCAACGTACACACAAGTCATACCGCAATACCATCCGTAGTTATCCGTACTATCAAATTGCGCAAGGACTTATATGCAATCTATACATAGTACAATGCCACATCACAAATCGTAATTAATTTCGCTATTGTTGCACCTAAGCGCCCCACCTATCCATATATTATTCGCTATGATGACATGCAGTTATTATTTTTATCCATTATTATATTCAACCGCCGTATCAGACGCCACATACACCTACTGTGTCTATCCAAACACCCGGTATTATTTATATACAGTGCCTTTAGGAAATTTTGTATATTTTGTCACGCTGTTAGGATGAAACTGGACAGACTGGTTCTATTTATGGTTTTTTTTTCTCGCTTTGTTGTTAGAAATATGTAAATTACTGTTTATTGTAGTTTTTATGAGCTCATATTGTAAATAATCATGTAATTTTTTATCATTTTTATGAATTATAAAGACATTTTATTCCTAAATATATTTTACCGCTTTATAAGCTTAGCAATTATGTTGGTAATTTTCATAAAGTATTTTCATTTTTGTAATATTTTTCTCTTCATATGTAATTAGCGAAATAAAAGAACTGCGTTTAAGAACTGTCGAAATTTTTTCGTCATCAAATATACATCAGAAAACCCAAACTGGGTCGAACAGTTATTCGAACAAGATTCAAAATAAATGAGACATATGTTAAAATTTTGCGTCTGGAAAAAAGTTTTCTATAGTTCTAGACGACTTCCTGAACGGATTGCAAATAGTCACATACTGGTTATAGATTTTTAAATATCGTATTTTTTTGGCCGAGTGCCAAATGCGTTTTTAATACGGCCCTAAAGCGTACCGCAGTACGGGGTCTTCTGTCAAAAAACTCTGAACTTCACCGCCACCGAAAATAGCGATCGATTTCTGGTTAAGCTTAAAATAAAAATGCAGTTTTTTGTAGTTATTTTGGGAAACGGAAATACAGATTTTGCTTGTATCTGTCAGTCAAGAGATTAGACAGTGTTGAAACTGATGTACTAATTTCAAACGTTGTGTATATGTAGGACACGGACAGAGTACATTTTAAAGAATTGATACTTCCTAGTAAGAATATCATGAGAGTAAATATATGTAGAAAGATGTTATCGAATATTTATTATTATCATCCTTTGAAAAAATAATGTGATACAGTCATTTGGATAAAATTTTAAATTACTTTAAAATTTATCTCAAATTCGTAGGTAAACAACATTTAACAATGGCACTCATTATTCATAAGCGTGTAGGACATTTTCACCATCCGCATTTTAGAAAATTCTATGATGTCAATTAAAAATGAATTAGCACTTGAAAACGGATTGCTAAAAAGTGACTTAGCGAGTGAACGACACCAGCGGCAGACACACACACGTTAGTTCCTCTTGGAGGTTAGTGACCCATCTCTCCATGTACTTGGCATGTTCCGCTTCCATGTTATAGTGATCCGCACTACGCATCGTCAGATTTCAATCTAAAGGTGACATTTACAGTTGCGCAATGAAGTGTCTTGCATGTCTCGACAGAATGAAATGATCTAAACTGATCTTGATCGATGAAGATAGCTAAGTAGAAGTGATATATGCATTGTTACACTACAGTCTATTGTTTGTTTTAATATTTATTGTAGAAGATATAATATCGTTGAATTTGTACTCGTGTTCAGACAACATTGTATCAATGTTGTAAATGAAAACATACTTGAGATTTTCAAGATGTTTGATCTTATAGTTTACAGGGGAAAACTAGTTTGTTGTTGTAGAAAACTATCTATTTCCATTGCTATTAAAAATTCTATATAATTTACTAAAAATATACACATACTTGTTGCATTCCTATTTAGGCTTGTACAACCTAAGAACATGACTGACTACTCACCTAAATTCTTTCCTTTAGTTTTACAACGCACTCGTTAAAATATAAATTTTCAAGTTAAAAATTCTGACATAGAATCTAGTGTATTTATAATCTTAAAGGTAGATAGATGTTGTCTGTCTGTGAAATCTCATTGGCTTACAACAGACAAGATCATGTGCTAACCTGGTTTTGCAATGAACGATAAAGTGAAGCCTACAGACACCCGTGTCCTACTACGAACGGGTGCCAATGTACACCTATGTATGTCTACAGTACATTATAAATCGTGTGTTCAGCCCAAATCTACCTGTACAGCAAAAATAACATTTCAACATGAAACAGTAAATATAAAATATTCACTTTACACTTTGATCTAGAGATGTAGTACGTCTGATATTGCAGAGAATGATGACAGAAATTGATAAATATGTATAAACAAACCTATTTGAAGTTCTAGATGTAATCGCAGGTTAGTTGTAATGTATAATTATATTCAGATTATCCTAAGTAAATCTAATTTGTTGAAAGTAGTTCATACACTGCTATTTTGTATACTGTCTCACTTTCCATCCGTCATGGATCATAAATTAGCGAGTATTTCAAATGTACAAATAGAAGAGTACACACACATGTAAAAGACGTGTTAGCATTGCAATTGTACCGATATATACTGTGGTTATGTGAGTTTTCTGTTTAATTTTCCGCAGGAATGCACATGCACACAAGTCTCCTCAAGTACCGTAGAAACATGCCAACTAACAGATTTCGTTGCAACTTACATATTACGTGGGTATCTCCATATGCAAGCGGCAAATATGTTCTCATGAAACAGATGTAATAGTACGCCACAGTCTGAAAATATTTCTATCTATCTGCTAAAGCAGCAAAAGTACTTGGAACACTTTAATCGTATACCGAGAAGAAATACATATTTTCTCTCTTAATCATATGTGCGTTTAACATTTTATATATAAATGTTAATTATATGGATAGATGAATATTTCTCTTTCAATTTTATTTCCGCACAAGGAAATCCGGATTGGAATCTGATCAGTTAATTAATTTAATAATGTAAAACATCACCTCCACAGGAATAGAATATATGATTGTACGCATGTCTAATTAATTAAGCTGCATTTCATATAAATATAAATTAAAGTTTCGAAAAACCTCCATCAGAACTAAGTGTATTATTTAATTACGTTCTAACTGCGTTAATATAAAACGATGTGATAACAAGTTTATGCAAAAATCACATAAATGCGGTAGAGGAAATAAACAGCAATTATTTATTTTATGCAATTATTGAACGCACTTAACAAAATAAACATAAATTAACCGACAACGATTAATTACATCTAACGATAACGGAAGTGAAAGTTGCGTGCATAATTTTTTCTAAACGTTTTTTTTTTCTTTCTCATACAATGTTTCGTAAGATCAATACTGGTATTTAAAGTTAGCCGAATTAAAAATAGATACAATATTTATTTGAAGAAGAGATTTTCGTTTTTCAGAACAATAATAAACAGAGCCGTTCAAAGACATGAAGAAAGAGAGGTGTGTTTTGATTTTATTTCATTGCATAATTTTTAAATTATTTATTTAACACAATCTGTTTCAGTAATACTAGATCATCAATAGAATGTGACTCATTGCGAAATACGAACAGTTCTCAGAAAATATAATACATAATCCACATGTATAATTTAACGTGAAAATATTTGTTAAAACATCTGTACTTATTTCGATCCAAGATCAAAATAAACTAAATTTAAGCGCAATTACCTTGCATATAAATATTCCTTGTTATTGCACGTGTTAATAATTTATATTAGTAAAAAACTGTGCAACATTTGGAAGAAAACACTTCCTGTCAAAATCGTCTTTGAAATGTAACATAATTATGCAAAATATTTCATCATTCAATGTTGATTATTATGTCTGATTTGATTCCTGTATAAAACATATCATTACCATACCGAAGTAATGTAAATCGAATTCAACAGTTATTGTCAATAATTGCTACTATATACGGCAAGATTTCTGATTATCTAAATAGCTTCTGCCTGACTCCATTGCAAAAAATCTAAAATCGAATTCAACACAGCAATCAATTATCTCCGATATGATTATTGATTTTGATTATATTGCTTATATATTAATTAGGGATTATTGTTGAATTAATTTCTTCATTTGCAATAGTTATTAATGGCAGCTGTCAAATTGAAAATCCAATGAGATTTATAAAATTTATGTTGATAAGAAAATGAATTACACGTTTTAATTAATTTCATAACATTACCTATCGTGTGAATGTTGATGAATTTAATTTTAGTATCATTTAAAATAAATGAATACATTTGTATGCATGGGTAACTCAAGATGCAACATGATTCCTTTGTATGTCAATGTTATTGTTTTTAGTTTACAGATGTAATTATGGTGTAAACATTGAAGTACACCGTGTTTGTGTAATTTATTTACCGTTTTTTCCATGTTAACTGTATTCAAGGCTATTACTGCAAACAATACAATTATCCTGTTATCGTTTTCTGATCGTTCTACGCTGTCATATATTAACGGTA
>JAGJTL010005742.1:1916919-1951723 GCA_022063505.1 Calosoma granatense | reverse complement strand
ATATGTCTTTAATTTTCTAAGATGACATATTAGTTCATTCTAAGAAAGTGATTTCTTAGTATTATTAACAACTGTCACATTGTGGCAGGTCAGTAAGACTATTTTCAGTAAAAACTAAACTAAACAACATATGGGTATGGCTATATTTTAATTAATTAATTTAATAGAAAAATCATTAATGAATTCAATCATTTCTTATGCATTTTCTCTTGAGAATATTACATTCAGTAATAAATCAATCATTTTAATAAAATCATTACATTTTAAATACAAATTCCTATGTTCAATAAATGTTATTACTTATACTAATTGAAATTATTCGCCACATTTTTCATATTTCTTCAAATTTTCTTTGCCAAATTTCAATTTTACAAGTCACTGTATGTTTGTTCTAATTGACCATGAAACTATTATTTTATAAATAATATGGTACTATTTTATATTTCTTTACGACGGGAAATCAAATTTAAATGTCAGCAAATTAGCGTTATTTCGTTTATATTTTATTAACTTCGTACTTATATATTATACTGACTAATATAAAGTAATAACATGCATTGCCAAAATTCTTTTGGTATGTAAAGTATTCAGGAATAAAAATTAATTGAAGTTAATTGGAACCAATTTTTAACATGATTTCAATTATTGCTACAACTACGCGTTATTTGATTTTTTCCGTGATTTGTATACAAAGTTTAACAAGGAAATCAGTTCAGACAGTACAGTTATACAATAATACTCTGGTTATTTTGACATATAGCAATACATGTCACATATGATTAACGACTCGCAACTTTCCCAACATTTAAATATCTAGTATTTCCGTGAAATCTTATAAATACTCCTCTGTGTTCGCGTTGAATGAAATAACATTTCCGCGTTGAATTTATTTGGAATGTATACAAAATACGCCCACACGGCTGCTGCAATAAGCCATCAGCGCCATTTGACAACGAATTTTCAAAACACAGCCAGGTGAATCATTCAATTTGCCAAAAGTACCGCGACTGCAAACGTCATCTGTAAACCTGCTTTGATGTTTCGTGAATGCGAAGTTCAATTTCGAATTGCGTTAAAAATAAAATAAATTCTAATTATAAAGTTCGTATAATGTTTTCTCTGTCAATTATTATACTATATCTGTCCGTTCATATTTCATATATGTTCACTGACATTGAAAATATGAAAGCGACGTTCATTAAAATTTATTTTTGTATGAGATGATTAATATTTCACAGACTTTGTGCTAATTAACTGGTTTTTGCGCATTTAAATATGCTTGTTTCATGCACATAAATGATTTTATGTGATTTTGCATGCTGAATTTTAAGTGATGTTTTCATTTAGATACGGATACATTTATAATTTGTTGTATAAACATATATTAATTTTACACGTTATTATATTATTGTTTCATTTTTAGATTTTGACAAATTATTACTTTTATATTGCTTATTACAATTTATTATTATATTTGTAGTAAATAAAGAACACAATCTAAGTACATACTAAATAAAACCATAAAGTCAGTGTTCAAGTACAAATATAAACTAAATTATTATATATTGCTTAACTAGCTAGCATTTTATTTCATTTATAATCATTAACAATCTATATAATATTACTTGTAAAACCTTGTTTTATATGACATCACTTTTGCAATTATCGCTGACAGTATATGTACAGAAAATATTATCCTTATTAACCGGGAAATTATTAGATAAATTTATTACCCACATAATATATTAATATTCAAATATTTAGAAAGTCAAAACAAGAAATCATATTGAGAAATTGACATTACGCAGAAATAATTTCACACACATATGGTAGATTTGATACAAATCAACGAACATGAATCAATGCATCGTTAAGCATAAGAAAATGAACAGAATCATAGTACCATTAGTTATAATTCCCACAAAGACGCTATGCCATTATTAGAAGACAATTTACGAAAGTTATACATGCACTACAAGCAGTCATATGTTAGATTTCAGCATAGATATCCGTAATAATACATAATCAAACTATTATTACCTATGGAATTATTAAAAATGTGTAGATTTTGATTCTTTCATACAGTCTCAACTGTCACGTTATCGGAAAATTGATTTGATTTGAGACAAAACACGTAATCACAATGGAATAAAACCAGTTCATGTTTCTTTTCTTGTATAAAAATATTCATGAAATTGCAGCATTGCTACAGAATATCATGTTGTAATTGTAACTTTAGTTCTAAGTACGTATAAAGCAACAATATGTTAACCGTGAAACTAACACATTATTCTAATGAGAATGAAATTGTACAAGTTGCCACACTTAGAATGAGTGAACGCAGTACGTACAGGGCCGAACAAGGACTATCATTATGCTGCGTATTTTATGTCACACATAAAATCGGCGATGCATGTCACACGATGCAGATGAAAACCACGATCGTAACCATAAACGAGACACGAACCCCGTAATCATAGCATACATCGGAGCGTTTACATGTAAATTAGCAACGAATCTCTTTTCTTTTATACGGCTGTGTGATCGCACCGTAAATTCAGAACACTCTTGTGTGAACAGTGATACTCAAACATTCAACAGCAGAAGAAAAACCACAATAATCTCCTATATACCATGTTTATTTCTTACTAGATGTTTGACAATAATAATATTAGAAGAATGAAAAGTTTATAATCTCTATAATTCAGAATACCACAAAATATAAAGTATAATAAGAAACTAGAGTGATGTTAACAACATGAAGTTACAAGTAAATCAAACTAGGTAATTACATATAATTAACATATACTTCTATTATTATAATGTCCATACTTATTCGAGTGAATATCACGCGAAACTCGAGCGATGTCAATGATGCGTGAGAAAGGAAACACTCGCATGTACATGCAGTGTGAATGTTTGAGAATCTCAAGACGATTACAGTAAACGTAGTACTGCAGTGAGCCAAGCAACACCATTTCCGATAATTACATTAGTATAAATCAAAACATAGTTTACGCCCTTTGCAATAAACAACAGCAAAAACTGATATCTATAAATAGATTCCTCGCCATTCTACAATTCAATTTCCATAGCTGCTCACGAACAAAATCAATTTCTGCACTCAACTCACGCCCTTAGATAATTTACAAAACGATTCGTAATGGAACAGTAATCTACATGCGGTTACTATTCTGTGCAGGAATAAATAACATGTAACAAGCATACAACATAAAGTTACCCTAACCAGTTTACTCAAATCGAATAACACAGTACGAGATATTATAAAAAGAACGATATTTATTTATACTAATATTTCAAACACATCAGACTCCGTTAGGTAGCTACTTTAGAACAGACGTTACGAGTCACATTACTTCAGAACAAATTAAAACTGACAAGGAATGCAGACACAATACACTATAAACCAGGACAACTTAGATGCGTGAGCATTCAATTCAATTCAGTTTATTTATTGTACTTTACACCGTGCGCTGTTTATGAGTAAAAAGAAGCCGTATAGTTCTACTTTTATCTGTAGCTGTTATTGTAAAACCGTTCGAGTATGCGGTGCACTTTTTTCCCTGTGTGATTAACGCATAATATATGAGAGTAAAGTCGCCTGTCCATCTATGGAACCGACAGCAACTTGTCAGTCTAGTTCAACAGGATCAATAGTTGTAAACTCCGATACTGCAGTACTATTTCATGCTGAATTAACATTTCTTATTATAGAATTGCAATCTAGAATGGCCCTCTTATTTAGCTCATTATTAGCGGGTAAATATAATTTGTGTTTTAATAAATTTATCTTTTTACCCTAGTGTCTGTAAGTACAGACAGTTATTCATTCATATCGAAGCGTATTACATTATGAATATTCGTTTCAATTTTTACATATTGAATTATACAAAATAAATCATTCATTCTTTCTACTGTATTCATTTCATGCATCCGTCACAAATAACGCAATTAGTAATTACTACTGCAGTGGCTTTATATACATGTCCGTAGTGAATCTGTACGACTACTTACCACCCGAGTATCACAGTCTGTGAATGACAGTAATACATAACAGACATGATATAACGAGGCAGGAAACATTGCACTGTGACTGATCCTACACCTAGCGATATGAAAGGATCTTGTACTGAAGTATTACTAGAATAATTTCTCTTATTTCATTAATCCCCGTATGTAATTTACATGTAAATTACCATACATCATCACTTGCGGATTACTATTACTGATTACTTCATTATCATGACATATTAAATTAGATATTAAACCGATGTCTTTCATTTCTCGGAACGAAATCAAAATGCACGCTTCAGTACAGGTAATTTCATGTTTACATGTTTAAAAATATACCATCATTATTGTAATTGTACCGCTACTAATATTAGGGGACACAAATTGTTAAACAAAGATGAAAGTTTTCAGAAGTGTAATTATGTTTCTTTTTAATTGTTTCGAATGTTACCGAATGTGAGAAAACGTTCACTTCACAATGATATTGTGTACCAAACTGAATTACGATTATTTCAAAATAAATTACTGAATATTCAAGATCAACATGTATCCTTTTGTATGAAAGAGAAATAATTTTCCGGCGAAAATTACATATTATTATTAAGTTTTTCCTTTAAAATTGTATTGGCAGATGCTACTAATTGGAGAAAAAATATTGATTTTGCTGGTGATTATTTTAATGCCATGAATTATGAATTTTCATTCATTTTAGCACATGTTTATTCACATTTGCTACATTGTTAATTAAGACATCAAATACACATGCGACTCACCATTGCACAAAAACAAAATGATTATTTATAATTATTTGCAACATACAGCCATCTTCATAAATATTTAATTTCACATTAAAGAGTTAATAGGCTTTCATCAAAAATAGTTACAAAGGAACAAATACACTTTTACATAATTTTCTAACCCGAAATTCATGTTACCGTGACTAATTTTCATGCCCCCCACCCATCCATTTTTAAAAGATTACAAATTTTAGTATCTGCATCATAAATCAAAGTAGTGAAAAGACCGAAATTTGTGTAACAAATTACCAACTGAACAGTAGAATGTATGTCAACATTTAGTATGAATCCTCCATTCAATTTTTACAATAATAAAATCAATTAATACTAAATTAGGAATCTCAGCGTGTGTCTAGTGAATAAAGAACGGAAATGACGTCACGCTAGCCTTGAACATTCAAGAATAATAGAATAAAGTATGGTGGTGTCGACGTTACTTATATCCATCAGTTTCACGCGAGGAAGAACGTTCAGATTAAAATATTTTTATGTAGTTCACCTTAGCATGTAGCGTGCCAGTCTACCAAATAATTATACATATATTTCCTATAATTATATGTAATTATATCGATACAAATAAACAATTTAAAATTCAGCAGTCTACGAGAGGACGATATTCTATTCGGTAGTAAAAACTAAACAATGAATTAACAGAATTTTATTCGATTATCATTTAATATAGAAATGGATATGTTATATCTTTGGATTAATCTTTCAACAAAGCGATTGATTTGTGAAAATATAAGCAACAGAAATTATTACACAATAAAATATGATAACCGCTTATAACAGTTTCTTCATGGAGTTGGTCATATATGGCAACTGTTTGCGGTTACAGTTCCATTTGCGGTTTTTTTAAAACGTCTCATATTTTTATCGCTACTGTTGCAATATAACCGTAACATTGTTGGTAATACATATCAGTTTTCATTATTATTGGTTAACCATAAATGTATACGTTTACAAAAAAAAAAGAAATAAGAAAAATATAACAAACTAAAATGTCTAGAAACTTGACAATCATTTGAAGAAAAACATATTTTCTTTTCAACGAGCACGGAAACTTGTCTCACAGTTTCAAATCAAAACACTACAATAAACCCGGAACTATAAACTCAGATTGACATTGAAATATACGTGTAGACATCCTAGTTCTTCAGTTCATTAAATTCAACAACACTTTAGAACAAGCAAAATATTTTCTTTGCAATACAATGA
This sequence comes from Calosoma granatense, assembly GCA_022063505.1. Lineage (NCBI taxonomy): Eukaryota > Metazoa > Arthropoda > Insecta > Coleoptera > Carabidae > Calosoma > Calosoma granatense. Next base: position 1,945,676 of record JAGJTL010005742.1, on the reverse strand, counting down.
AGTTAATGTACCGTGTACTATTCTGTCTGAGAGTGCAATAAAAATGTTCTTGATTTATATCTATTACTGTATGTAGCCGGTTTATTTATGAAATATAAACATACTAGGTTGATGACTGCAGAAAAGCAAAGAGGACGCAATGCAACTGTACTGTATGTACACCATCCATCGTCTTTTGTTTATTTATGCTTTTCATGCGTTTATAACTTCACATCTGTGTGAACATATTTATCCAACACGTGATTGACATGCTAATATATGCTTGAATGTCTGCGCGATTTTTTGTTATAAATTATTCATTGTTATTATCGAAGAGAAATAGTTGTGCGAACTTGACAGAATTGTAAATGGCGCCGCTTTGGTTTTGTGCATTGTAACTGTCTTATTTATTGTTTCTGAAAACATTGTTCGACAACTGTTTCACATTCAAATAATCCATGTGTTGTCCAGCTTTCAATGTGACATTTCAGTATTTATTTATAACTGTTATAGTGTATGTATTTACATTCCTGGTAAATGTCAACATCATTATAACAATTAATTAAATCACTTCATTTACTAATGAAAGACCCAGACAATGTCAATATGTGAAGTTTAATTGCAGCAGCATTATCATTATTGATTTAATTTTTATACTGATATTGAAGTATATTAATATAAATTGTATTGTAGAATCATAATCTAATTTTAGAACAGCGCTTTAAAAATTTATTCTTGTATACGCTTCTACATAGCATTGCATGCGTTAGTTTGTATTCTCATTAAATATTAACTGTATTTGTAGGCTGCATATTTACTCCCTGATAAAATTATAGCTATTCAATCAAATGTACTGACATACTTATCGGTTACATACGAGTTAATTCACATAACCAACTAAGGTAATGTTCATCGTACAGTGTGTTGTTAATTCCTAGAAGATTTATAACAAGAACCACGGTGATATATCTGTTAATAAAATGACTTTGATCAATAACGTATAGGTGTTGTGACACGCAACAAAGTTATCGTGAATCGTACATATTTATTTTGTATTTAGTAGTTAAATGCGTATGAATGAGTCACGGGTGTTCCTTCTGTATTAAAGTTGGATCGAAGCCAATTTCACGCACTCGATAGCCTAGCATAGACTTGCTTACAATTTCTTTTATTTGTATCTCGTTTTAAAGAGCTTTACTTGGAACTACCGAGCGTTAAGCACGTTTTTGTAATATATCTTCAGTGAATAATTACATACGAAATGTGTCTGCAGCTTAATTAACAGAATGGCAGAGATAAAATATTCTGAAATATGTGCAAATGTTTTCGTTTTTGTTAGTTTATATTTAACTGCACTTTTCACAAAAACATCATACATATTTTCAAAAGTCTCATTTCAAAATGACACGAGAGATATATGTATGTATGGACTCTCTGCTACTTTTATTTCTGCACTTTCATCTCAATGGTTGGAATTCTATTAGTAACACATTCTCCGGAGTTCGATTAGAAATAATTATGTTCACAAGGAATTCCCAGGTGAAATGATTTACATGGTTCCCATCGCAATTTGTTTGCACATACAGAGGAATGCTTCGCTAATAATTATAATAACCGAACAGTATTGCATTGAGAATTTATTATAATACGTATTAAATGCATGCCTCCACGAAGTGCAGTTGCTGGTCGATGTACAAACACAAAAGACTCCTCGTTGAATTTATTACGAGAGTGTAGCTCTAATTACACGACTTTACCGGAAACTCACCATTATCTTCCCAACGGAACAAAGCCCTTTAACACACCAGCCAACTTATTCTAAAGCCAAGACAACAAGTCGACTGTCTTATTTAGTTCAGAGGGAGAATAAATGTTCCCTGCATTCGAATCTGATATTCATTCCAAATGGTCTAATTATACCGTTGTCTCAGTGAAGTACGTCAAAATGACAACTGTGCTTTGCAACGGGTGGGAAACATGCTGCTCACTGTACATGGAATGTGGGTGGTCTGCAATATTCAAAACTTTAAGGGTTGTTTGTAAAACTATAATGACAGTCTCCGAAACCAGCAATTCTATTCAATGTTAGACCAAAGTTAATCGTATACAATTTAAATGCAGTCAAATTAAATACAAAATTACACTTTATTGCAAACATCTGTCGATTAAAAATCTGATGCATAAAAAGTGGATATCAGTATTCTGACATATATTCTAATTGTTACTGAGCATAGAGTTTAATACAATCATTATTAGAATATTTGCAAGACATAAATTTTAACCAAGTTTTTATATTACAACAAATGAATGAAAACGTTTATATGTTTATAACAAAAACATCGTAATGTATATGATGCTTGAAATATCGGCAAATAATTTTTTAACTGTATTATATTTTAATCAACATTCATGCTCCCCTGTTCTTTCTCTCAATTATTTGTCTTGATTATTTCCGTATTTAAAATACGAGAACTAAAAATTGACTTTCAAGATTTTCTTCAATAATTTTAGTTTAGTACACATTTCATAAAATTTAAAAATTCATTCAACCAATGAAGTTTTGTGAAACAATTTCGCTTCTAATCAACTTACGTGAAATTTCCAACAAATTTCCTGATTTCCTGTTCCTGTGTTGCACAAATCAAAACAGCACAGTAGTTTAGTAATAATTTGACACTAATTTCACGTGCGATCAATACACTTACAGCGGCGTTCGTTCGCGAACACACGGTACATATACTTTTCTCTCGAACTAGTGGAGTTTCTCGCGTGAGTTACGATGTATGTACGTAGTGAATGGTTGAATGCCGACCGGACACTGAGCTCTAGTACCGTGGTCACCTGTCGACCACCTGCCTTCCTCCTTACCTGGCCTACCTGGCCGACACCAGGGACGTAGATTCCGAGGTGGGAGCCTACCAAACGAATCAACGGTATTCGTTAGGCAAATCACTTTTTTCTTTTAGATTTTTCTTTAGCATTCGAAATTGTAGGTTACTGTTACTTTGTAAGGGTAGACATGTGTTTAGGTTGTTGCTAGGCAACAACTTTTTTCAATCTCTAATTAATGCGTGGTAAATGTAGGGTTCGACTTCTGTTACAATTTTAAAAAGACATCCGACGCGTTGGAGCTAATTATTACAGAGAAAGATATACCCTCATTGTGTTTATTATTTCTACCAATTTTTTTCTGTTATACTCTATAAATAAAACTGCTGTTTCAATAACGTTAATAAATTAATCGTAGATAAAATATAACTGTAATATTTTTTCCGATAATTTCCATCACTCACGACACTGAAAATACTCGCAATTGTTATATGCAACGGCGTAATTGTTGGAAATCTATTTAAATATTTAGTAATTACTTTGACCATCAATAACAACCCACTCAGTCAATTACGTATATTGAAATAGTAACAAGACATCTAGATGTATTTACCTGTACTGCTATACTATTTATTGAAATGAAATATATTGCTTTGTTCGTAAAGAAATTGCTTAGTCACATTTGTTCTCTTAATTCATTAGTAGCCATTCAAAATAATTATTAATAACTTTGAATCAAAATACAAACTACGCTTTTCTATGCAATGTTATTTTATTTTGATTGATTTTTTATTTTGACTGAAATTATAGATTTATTTCCTTTTGATGAATTTTTACAATGAACTGTTCTCTGCATTAGCCCAATTGGCAGTCAAATGACTCGTAAAATTATTAAGAAAACTGTGAAATGACACGACTGGATTTGAACCCGGAACTTACTGTGTCATTATGGGGAATTAATGTGATTAATCATTTTATACAATAAACACACCAATTTACTAAATAATTTTACAAACTACAATAAATTAATTAACTTTAAATGAATATAGCTTCCGCGAATTAAATCAAAATTCATTTATTGTAATTCATAAAAATGATAGATATATCACACGTATATAAATTTGTTTTAAAACAAAAAAGAAAGCGATATTAATAAAATTATAGCTAATAACATTTCTCAAGTACAATTTAAATTTCCCGACAAGTGCTATTAAATTATTAACTATTGTTTATAAAATACATTAGGATTAAATCGCACACTCTCTCGCTAACAATCTGTGCATAAGTATATACTTATATATAAATCAAATTGTCATGTTAGTCTCTCATAATTAGTTAGAGTAGCAAGATGCAGATAGATATATAAAGCATTAGTTGTTAGTTTCACACGTAGTATTGAAATCAGTGCACTTACATCAGCTCGGCATTGGTTGTTGTAGAAAGTGTTGAGATAATTCCGGTAGTTGTAGTCGAGTGACTCGCGAACTGGCACCGAGTACGCGTACTTATCGAACGCGCCGACACAACTATAATCGTGGTACAATTTCTCCTTCTGTTTGCCGAGTTTCAGTGCGTTAAATACGTGCATCGGTTTAAAGGAAGTCACCCCCTTGTCATCGATTAGTGTGTACGAAATCAAACCGGACAGAACGAAACGACTAGCCTCCTTGGGGACAACGGCCTGGATACCTTTCTTGCTGATCAGCAAGGCCCCGTCTTTTTTAATACGTTGGACCAGAAAGTCTTCCATTGCCAAGTTGTTACCCAACTCGAACAGAAAACTTGGTATATCCATTGACGACAGGATTGGACATGCGTGAGATATTAACGCGGCACTTTCCCGAACCAGTTCTCTCACATTTCGATCCTCGCGCGCTTGTCTCGGCTCCCTCCGTAACACCGCCAATCCATTTCTCAATTGTGGGTTTCTGTCAGCCAACTGGCGCATGATCAAAACACGACGAAGTATGTCCAAAGTGATCTGATCCGTAGCGAGCACATGGACACTCACTACATCTTCCTCTTTCAGAAGACGATCGATTGTTCTCGCTTCATTTTTCATGCCCACAATCTCCGCCAAAGTATGTGCTTCCAACAACAAATGTTTGATAGCGTGTGCACTCTCATTTGTCAAGAACTTGTTTAGCTGATTGTCTGATATTTCTTGGACGGCATCGACTATGGCCCGATGAGCTACTTCGCCAGATTTTTCTTCACATATCAGTTCGGAAGCGGTGTTTATAACATTAGTGTAAACTTTCTTAATCAGTTCAGCATTATCATTAGTCAAATTGGTGAAAGCTCTTACCAGAATATCACCTTCCTCTTCAATTACTAGATTTATTTTTGCAACTAACTTCTCCTCTGTGAATTCTTCCCTGATTATAGATCTTAATGTTTCTGCTTTGTTTACCACTAATTTTTTAGTCAAGTCTTTTAATGTAGACGAAAATAAGACGTTTCGCTCACTATTCGTTTTATGGTCAAGAGTCAATGCTATTTCATGGATGATCAAACCATTTTGTTCGGTAGCTTCAGTCAAAACTTTACCAGCAGCTCGCATGCCTCCTTCCAAGTCTTGAGGTCTAAGTTTGAATACTTCCACGGCGGCAACCATAGCTCCTTTCAAAGCGCTCTTCAAACTATCACTGCAGTTGTGAAACTCTTCATCGATTTCAGATGAATACGATATGATTTCGATATTTTCGCTGTGTACGTGAAATTTAGCTGAAAACGTGTTTGCCCAGCGTGTAATGCCAAGCAGTATCTTTGCAATGTTTCTTGCAATTTGACCATCGAAACCCAACTCAACGGCAAGAGCGTTTGCTTTCGCAGGATAAATATACGTTACTGCTCGGTCCTCATAAGTGGATGTCTCATTTTGTATGTTTCTCAGTTTTTCCAGTAATTTGGATTTTTTCATTTCCAAAGTGTCAAGAACTTCTTTCATATCTTCGGCCACCTGAGCGTTCTTTTTTCTTTCTTCCTCTTGTTTCGCTTTCAGTGTTTTTGCTTTCATCATTTCTCGATCTCTGTCCACTTGTTCCAGATCAATTAAGTGAGCATGATCTTGCAAGAATATTCCTGCTAATATTTCCTCATTGAAACGTTTCAATGTCTCCGATTCTGCGGCCATTGCTTGTTCGTTTTCCTGCGCTCCTTGCTTATCTGTATCCGTTACTCCTGTTGCTTGCTCTGTTACAATTTCAGTATTATTTGCAAGTTCCGGATGGACACTGAAATCAGCAAGATCATTGTTTCTACATACCGTTTCTGATGTATCCATTGGGCTTATGATATTTGCATTTAATTGTTCAATTATTTGTGTATTGATTTCAGAACCATTTCCTTCTAACCTCTGCATTGTTCCTCGTTGTTTTTCTAGCTCCAGTACACTTTGTTTATCAATTTCTCCATTTATCTTACTCACTTCTATATTTGATTTTTGTAAATTGTGAGATGTTTGTAGCAGTCCACTTATGTTTCCTGACTCAGGATGTTCATGAGTAACTTTGTCTAGCTCTGATATTCCTTGCATTTTTGGTTCTATATGATCCAAGGTTTTTTGTTCATTTAATGTTCTTTCCAATTCTATATTTTGCTCTGTTCCATTTTGCTTTTGCCTTTCCGACATTTGATTTACATCATTTAATTTTGCTATTTCTAATTTTATTTGTTGTACTCCTTCTGACTGCAATTTGTCTTCTTCGGCATTTTCCATATTTCTTAATTTATTCTCCGCTTCATTTTTTCCTGATTCCAAGTTTTTCTCCTTAGATTCTTGCAATTTTATCTCTTGATGAATTCCATTCAGTTTTTGTAATTGTAATGTTTCTTGTATTATTTTTCCTTGTGATATTTCATATAGTTCTGTTTGATTTCCTTGCAGCAATTCATTTTCTTTTTGTTCTAAACATATTGCTTCTTGATTTGTATCAATTTTGTTTGCGTTTTGTGAATTCAATTGTACGCCTGTCTTCTCTAACTGTTCCAAGACTGATACATTTTCATTTAGCCGTTCTAATTCTAATTTTTCTTGTAAATCTATTTGTTTTCCTTGCGTCAATGTATGTTCATTTTGTTTTATTATTTCGGTATTTAATATTTGTCCAGTTTTGTTACACATCAGTAATTCCTTAGCTTGCTGCGTTTTTAAGTCTGATTGATTTTGTGTAATTCCCAATTTACCATTTATTTCTAATTCTTTTTGCTCATTATTTAATTTGTCTGCTTGTCTTCGTTGTGCTAGTTCACCAGCCTCTTGTAATTGTAATACTCCTTGTGTACCTTGTAATCTATCCAATTCTACTTCATCTTGCTTTTGTTTTTCTTTTTCTAACTCTAATTTCTCTTGTTTTTCTTTCTCCAAACGGGCTCGCTCTGCTTTTTTGCGATCCAGCCTTTCTTTTTTAGCTCTTTTTCTTTCTTTTGCTTCTGCTTTTTGTTTTTCCATCTTTTCCTTTTCAAGTTTCTCCCTCGCCAGCTTACGCTTCTCAACTCTTTCCCATTGTTCGTCTTCCGTCATTTGCAGTTTCTTCATTCCGACCGGTGTAACACGTTCACCCTCCTTTGTGAATCGCATGGTACCATCGCCAGTGATAATCGACTGTCCAGGAAGGAACACGGCAGAGTTAGTGTCGTCCGCCATTATGACGCCAGCTATGAACGTAGGAGTGTTATCTAAGTTAACGGTGATACCTGGCAAATATTTCACTCCATTCGTAGTTTCGAACGTTTGTCCAGGGACGAATACTTTTTCTTTTTCCGTTTGCACCATCTGTCCAATGAGGAATCTTTCTTCATCACCCACTTTTAATACGACACCAGGTGTATCAACCATTTCAGTGAATCGACCTTCGCCTAAACGTTTAACCATTCGGTTAATTTCTTTCATCACGGGTAATTTCTGAACGGCATCCTGTCCTGCGTTCATTAGTTTATCAGATATGTTCATTGTCTTGCTCATATCCGCAATGTTCATCTTGAATTCCTTCTGTTCAATTTCTTGCAGATCATTGTTCGATTGTTCATTCTCTTTGTTGGCTTCATTTTCGCGAATTAGATTTTCCAATAATGGATCCATACCGCTCTTCCATTCTCTTTCAATCCTTTGTTTCTTTTTCGCTTCAAATTTCATCTTCTCCAGTTCATACAGAGCTGCACGACGTTCTTTCATCTCGAAAATGTGTGCAATGCTCATGATCATTTTACCATAATGGTGTCTGGATTCTGTGTCTTTTGTCGTTGCAGCTTCACCCCAGAACAGTAGTTCTTCCAGGAGGAAACTTTGAGCTTCTGCTGTCACCTTCTCACCAGTTTTCAATCGCATTATCATCTTATCAGCATTGTCCGATATCGTAACATCTGTGATATCTCCGTTTCTCGCTGCTTCCTCGATTTGTCCATCGAAGACCAAACATGTATTCCTTTCTTCTATTTTGTAGACGTAGTTACCTCGAACAGATTTCTTATTTTTCAAAATTTCCTGAAGCTTTTTGTGTTTGTCGTCATCACAATTAAGAACAACACTCATATATTTAAAATCGTCTATTTTTGAGTGCAAACGACGACCATATGTTTTCAGTTCTTTTATTCTCTTACCGCCAGAGAGACGATCACGTTTCTTATGACTTAGCAACACCGGCATATAATGATTCTTCGGTATAAATGTGTTCTTTATGATTTCTCGTGTGGCATCTTGTGGTGTGAGGACTTTGAACAAAGGGAAGTAATTGTTTCGGACAAATAATTTACTGGCAAGCGTGATTCGACAGAAATTTAACTTGTAATTTATTATAGCCATCATTGTAAATGTTTATACAAACGAACGTGTAAAATAATTATTATATACTTTGTGTGCAAACTTTACAACACAAGTCGTTTTCTCACAGATTTAGGATTTTGTTCACAACTTAAATTTACAATCATTTATTTGTTAAACAACGTTTGACATTTGTAGGTTTAATGAAATGAACTATCATGAACTAAATAGATTGTCAAAGTTACAATTTTTTACAGCGGAAGGATTAGAGATTTTTTATTTTAAAATTTTACACTTTTTTTGAATGTATTTGATAAATTTGTTAAAAGAGCACTTCACACATTGAAAGAGTAAAAAACGTTCAGCGTATGTTGTACGAAAGAGAGAGTTTGTATGATCAGCACGCACTAGGTCCAGCACATCCCGACGTCCAGTTCGAACTAAAGTCGTGATGCCAACGCCGACGGCGGGCTCTCCTGCATCCGCAGTGCAACGACCACGCGACGCTCTCCGAGTGGCACCGAGACGTGGGATATTTTTAGAACGACGCTACTGAAAACGCGATTTTTCTTCTGATTCTTTTATTTCTGGTAGGCGAGTCCGCGACACGCCGTGCACTCTTGATGAAAGTGATTAATTTAGGTGTTTCTTGGCAATGGATCAAAAGTTTTTGATACTTGCAGGTGGCCCATCGATTTTTGCAAGATTTTTTCTTTGACTTAATGTCAGGGTTTATTTTGGTGGTGATTTAATTTTGGATTCGTGAGCTCAAGAATTTTTTAAAAACAATATTTGAGGTATTCATAAATAATAATTCTTAAAAACGTATGTCTTAAATACTCATATATTATAATGGAGATATTTAAAATGTTATTTAATTATATACTTTCAAATTGTAAAATAATTAATATACTAACTGGGCCGTACCAGTTCAAATTAATGTGTAAAAACTACTGACCGATGAACGAGTTTTACTGTTCATAAGGTAATGTACTGTGTGTGCTCTTTTCTCTATATGAATTTAATTTCAAATGCATTGTGACGTGAATTTTTGTAAACAGATATTATGTGTACCCATATAACATATCGGAGGATATAATAATTTTATATTTTCTCTAATTAGATAAAGGATTATGAAAGCAGGGATTTGTGCAATAAATATATGTATGTATATCTTATATAGGTACTTATCGGATCTTTGTGAAATATTTTCTCTTGAATTCAGACTTGAATTCCTTGATATCTCTGAAAGAGAAATAGTTGTGGAAACGTATTTTCAAACGTAATGTCAACTTATTTGGAAGGAATTTCTTATGATCATCCAAAAATTTCCCAGAATGAATAAGTGTTTGCATTTCTTTTAGCTTTTCTGAAACGACTATTGGTGGAAACGGTTCGTACTTCGGAATTACTGGTATTACGATTTTTGGACGTGGTCTTATCTTGATTGCTCGAATTCTTTGCATTCTCGCTCGTTCTTCTTTCAGGAAAGTTTTCTTGATAGCTTCATCCGTCTGTTCTACCGCTACGTCTACTACGACTTCTTTTCGTTTTATTTCCTTAGGCACGAATTCTGCCAATTCCTTTAGACGTTTCTCATGCTCCGCATCCTGTTTGGCTCGTTTCTCGGCAATAGCCTTTTGCTCATCTTCTTTCTTTGCTTCTTCCGCTCTCTTCTTATCCTGTTCCTCTTTCTCAGCTTTCTTTTTAGCTGCTTCTCGAAGTCTCTGTTTCTTTTCTTCTCTAAGTCTTTCCATTCGCTTTCTCTCCACTTCCTCACGTTCTTTTCTCAGTCGAGCTCTTTCTATTGCCTCTTTTTCTTGCCTCTCTTTCTCAAGCTTTTCTCTTTCCATTTCTGCTTTCCGTTGTTTCTCTAATTCTCGTTTCTCTCGATCTATTCTAAGACGTTCTTTCTTAGCTCTCTCTACTGCACCTAATTTGGCCCACTCTCTATCTTCTCGATCTTTTTGCTCTTTCGCTATTTTTTCTCTTTCCCGTTTTTCTTCTTGCAGTCTTTTTTTCTCGCGTTCTTGACGTTCTTTCTCTTCTTTTTCCCTACGTTCTTCTTCTTCTTGGAGTTTCTTTGCAATTTTACGTTCTTCGTCCTCCGCATTCACCTCGTTCACATCCAATTCAATATCCATCTGCTGCATACCAGATGGTTTGATTGGTTCGTCTTCTTGACCTAGTTTTAACTGGCCATCATCAGTGATGACAGCCTGGCCAGGCAAGAACACGCCTTCACCGTAATCATTGGCCATGATGAGACCAGCGACGAGGGTTGGTGTATCGTCCACATTTACAGTAATACCAGGCATGTAACGGGTACCGAAGTCTGTCTCCACAGTCTGACCCGGTACGAATACCTCGCCTTGTGCTGTTTCAACCATCTGGCCGACCAAAAACTTGTCGACCTCGCCCACTCTTACAGAAACACCAGAAACGTCAGCCAAGTTCTCCTTCTTACCTTCGCCCATATTCTTGACGATTTCATTAATTTCACTGATCAATGGTAATCGTTTAATTACGTGCACACCACCCTCGATCAGTTTCTCACCTACGTTTTCTGTTTTACCCATATCCTTCACAGTCATCTGTGTGTTTTCCTCCGGAATTTGGTCTTCCAATTCTTGATCAGATACAGTTGATTCAGATGCAGTCTCATGCTCAACTGTCGGCTCTTGTTTAATTTCCTCTTGAAGGGCTCTTTCTGCAGCCTCAGCCTCTCTCTTTTCCACGTCTAATTCTTCCTTCAACTTCTGGAATTTCTTCATTTCCTTCTCGTATTCATCATCCAAATCATCAGCATAATCCAAATTATCCAACACTATTTTCATTTCTTTCTTAACAATTACATCCGGATCAATTTCTAGTGCCATCATCTTTGCTTTCTTCAATGAAGCATTTCGCAGTCTTTCCAGTTCTTCCTCGTCGGCACCTTTTTCTTTCATTTCATAGATCTGTGCAAGACCCATGGTGGCCTTACCGTAATGGTGTTTGTCTTCAACCTCCTTGGTCGTGGCGCCTTCACCTTCCAAGAAAGCCATTTGTCCATCCCAATCTTCTAATGGTACCATTACTTTATCGCCATTCCTGTATCGCACGAGTACTTTGTCAGAGAAATCAGAAATCATCAAGTCACAAATATCTCCATCTCTTAGTGCGTCCTCCATCTGCCCGTTCACAACAAGGCCCGTGTCTCGCTCGTAAATTGAATAGACAAATTTTCCTTTTAGCTTACGTTTGGTTTTCAGCAAGTTGAGAACGCGCTTGTGTTTGTCATTTTCCAAATTAAATTTAAATGTGACATATCGAAAATCTTCATCGATCCTGTGCGGTCGTTTGCCGTAGTCCTTTGCCAGTTTCACTCTCTTGCCCCTGGACAACTTCTCGCGTCTTCGATGGTTCATGAGCACAGGGATGTAATGCTCAAGCGGACCTTGTAATTTTCTCAGTAATCGTCGCCGGGCATCCTTCGGTGTCATCACACGGAACAGTGGAAAATAGTTGTTCCGCTGAAATATCCTGCTAGCGAGGGTGATCTTGCAGAAGGTGAGCATATGATTCAATGGTTTCGGTTTCTCCATTTTGTTCGATTGTCGCTCACTTCACAATATCAGAATGACGAATGATAATTATCAAGAGCTAGTGTTATTTTACACAAGTGGACTTGTGACTGTTGTTGTACTTTGTATGAGTATTCGTTGAGTTATCTTTGTCCCATTTCTCATGTACTGAAGTTTGCTTTCCTAACAATCACTGCAATCGAATTTGTATTTTATGTTCGTTTTTAAATGAATACTATTCTAAATGAAATGCGTACCCAGTCTGGCTTCACAATTATCCACTACCGTCAAACTGTCTCTCCAATGAAACACTTAATCAACCGGCGAACAATTAAATTTCACAACTAACGCGCAACGACACTCGTCTGAAAAAGAAAATGGAACGATGTGGGAAATATCAATGAAAACTCACCAAGACGCGACGGTTAAATTATTATATACACACAAAAAGCTAAATTCCTACAAATTTATTTATCGAAAATTCGGAGTAAATTTCGGGAAATCAGTTGTTCGAATGGGTGTCGCGCACAGACCGACGCAGGGACCAAACGACAAAGAGATGCGAGACGTCGCGACGATTCTGTCACACTGGACTTGCAATGCCCGGATGAATCGGACATGCGATGCGAACCGATAAACACCGACACCCCTTGTATATTTTTGTCACATTCGAATCACTGGCACAATTACATCTCAATCAATTGGTCCCTATAAGTATAGGCATGGAGACAGCGCAACCGAGCACATCAGACAAGAAAAGCTACAAACGTCACACACATCTGACTATACACATACTCGTACAGGCACAGGTACCGATATTACAACTGTATTTAACACAAAATACAAATACAGATTTCATATTGTTACTTCAATCTTCATTACACACATTCAGTAATTCAAACTAACTAATGCTTGTTTGACAACACGAATAAAATTCAAGTAAGCTAACTGATGTTTATTTTGAAATTGAAAGTAAAATAGATCGTTTCTAATGAATAATAGAAAGAGAGAGAACAATCTTTCATCCAACATCCTACGCTTTCTGCAGTCCTTAAATTTGTTTTCTCATCTTATTTACACTCAACTGAAATGTCGTCATGCACTGTCATAATCTTGATCCGTCAGAAAGAGAGCCAAAATGCACGTAATGACACAATTACTGCTTTGTTTATGAAGTACTAATCACATTATTTTTGCCAACAAATTTACGCCTGTATCGAATTCCGTTCGGTTTTATACTTTGGCACGCACAATTACACAAAGTCACAGTGGAATTTATTATTGCATTTATTGTACATGACAGATGTAGTGAATAAAACGGAAATATAAATTATTACCGTCACTAAACATTTGTTGCTGTCATTTCACCAGAATGAACATGTTTTAGTTTGTACATACACACTTGCATAGTTGCATGCATAATAAATACATGCAGAAATCACATAATATGTGTTGTTTGAAATGCATATTGCTATCCTGTTATTGAAATAAACATCCTAAAATAATTACAGCAGTTAGCAGGTAGTATAATTAGCTGTCAACCCATTGATGAGAATGCTACGTAATAAACAGCTCACACATCTTATTCTTAGTGGCATCAAAGCTCCCCTGACGGTAACAAATACCGTGCAACGTGACAACCCGGGAGATCTGATGTGTATCTGTCTATATTTGTCCTGTTTACCGATCCTGGTTGCACTAGGTGCTCATCACAGGCGTCCTTAGCATTTACCGACCACAATCACTTATCTGCATTTCGCGGATAACCGAACGAACAGTTTGGACGAGAGCCATGAGTGCTCGTTGCAAGTTTCAAATGACACGATAAAGTTCACACCACACACTTCTCTTGACGTTTCCGTGAAATAAGATTATCACAACTGACAGCGAATGCCAAAGTAAATTGAGATTTTAACACAGATTAATTAGCTGCACGTGCAAATGTACGTATTTCCTTTCAGTAATGTAGATGTTAAACGACATTGCTGTTGAACGCAATATAGGATTTCATAGTAAATCACATTACAATATCAGCACAATCTATTTATTACAACCAAATAAAAGATACAAAATATTAATTTCATTGTAAACAATTTGAACATATCTTAAGCATAAAATTAATGAATATTTTGTTTGCACGATAATTAATTCATATCATTTTAATTAAGGACTATGGGTATTTCATTTAGGTTTTATTTATATCTGACAGTCAGTGTTGTATAATAATGCACGACGATCAAATGACATATATCCGACATTATTTGTCTCCGACTCATCATATGGCAGTTCCTTTGTCCAATCACACCTCAGTCTAATCCACGAGTTTGAAATACCATTGCGAAATCAGCCTGTCACAATGCCATTTAGCTTAAGATATAAACGTTCTCTCATGATCAACTCCCAGCATTTCTACACAAGAGTTCTTTTGACATAACACTCACATATAAATCAAATTAAATCAAAGACTCTGTCAATATAATATTTATAATTTAAATGAAATATTGTTATTATATAACATAAAATACTCAATACTGTACGAAAGTATTTAAATAATACTGTACGTTGCTAACTGTATTTATTACATTAAATGTACTCATTCATTCATTATTAATTTAGAATATAATTCTTCCATGCATTACACTGGTTACTAAAATTATATCACACGTTAATCAATGACAGACCTCGTGACTATTTCTCAGTGCCCCATTTCGAAATGTCCCGTTCAAGGGTGTATCGGTGATTAGAACGTGTTTAAATAAAAACAATTTGACACTGAGCCAGTTACTCTTATACTCCATTTAAGTTTCTTTTTTAAAATATGTATTAGCAACTATACTACAATGTTCATATCTGATACAATACACATACATACATGTTTCCCGAAATTCTTTTAACAAAAACATTGTCTCAATAGTTTAAAGTTCTTACTACATGATTTCAGTATCGCCTAAACTAATTATGAGTTTTTTTTTAAATGAATAGGAAAATGTGAGTGAACGATACAAGTGAATATATACTAGACTGCAGAAATAAATTACGCGTAAATTTCGAAAGCAAAAATTAGAAATGCATTTATATATGTCAGATGTACAGTTCATTGCACTGTGTAGTCGTACACTTATATTTAACTGCTCTACGATATTCCGGGAAAACCGACACAAATAATTTGAATTTCAACAATCCGCACTATTTGTGCATTACGTTATAAATAAATATAATATATTATGTGCAGTATTTAACAACAGTAGTGTCATATTATTGCTCTCATTACCTGTGTGTTACTGTATGTTTATACATATATTCTTATATAAATAAATTCGAAACTTATATCTTATACTTATAATAATAAAGCATTAATTTTCAAACAAATTAGTAAAAAATACACGTATATTATACATATTTTAAATATTTTGAAAAAAATAGTGTTATTTTTATATACTTTTAAGAGCACAGTAGTATAATAAAGGTAATAGTGATATAGAAAACTAATCAGTTGTAAACTTTTAAAAACAATTTGAAATTCACTAACAACGCCATTTTATTGGAACTAATTCCATATTTTAGTAATTCTATCCGCCAATAGATGACAGAAAATAACTAATATTAAAGTAGTGATGTTCAGTAATATCCCTCTAAATCTTCTTTTATAATCATCCTTCAATTAAAATGTAATATAAATATACTGATTATTTTATCATAATTCCTAAATAGAAAAATAAATGATATTTTGGTGATTTTCTGAACGCACATATTTCTATAGGAACTTTACATCTTTCCATGTTCGTGTTTTAGCACTGTTTTAGTATTTACTTTGTGGTGCTATGTGGTTGTTTGTAGTAATTTCCTTGTATGTTAACAAACGTGATAGTGAATGCTGGTGATATAAAAATATTTTAGTGTCTAATCAAATTTTTATAATACGTGTTTCTTATTCTTATTATTCATATTTGCTCGCAATGGAGTAAGTTGTAATATTTCAAAAATGAAATCTTTGTTATTAATGTTTATCAATTTTGCAGAGCCCCGGCCTTTACTGTATACTTTCGAGGATTTCCTGCAGATTACGATGATGTAAGTAAATTTCAATAATTGTTTCATAAGAGAGCAAAATTAACACTAATCATTAGCCGGTTTCATAGTTTTATATAGGTTATAACATTTTCTAAAATCAAACCATTTAATTCCACATTTACACGTTTATAACCAGACTTTTTGATAAAGGCAGTTACATTAAACTGAAATTTGTCACATGTTCAGAAAAATTCTGATAATTATACTTGATTATTCAGCTCGTATCATACTAACAGCATTATGTTTTCTCAACACTAATCAGTATTGAGAAAATCGGTTGCTTTTCGAGCGAATGCAATATCTTTATGTGATTAATAACGGATCAGTTAGATAACCAAATCTATAACTATTATTGACTAGTATTGGCTCGTTTCGATCTAGCTTTACATGATTTAAAAATTAATATTTTCTGCATTGTAAACTCTGCGAAATGTTTCGTAAAAGATAAGATATGTTACAGAATGCTCTTGAGGACATGTTTGCCCGTTGCGGTGAAATTAAAAAGATTTTTATACACAAAAATCGCAGCTATGGGATGGTGGAGTACTTTGATATTAGGTATTGCAAGTACAGTGCACGCCGATTAGTGTAATCACATCAGGACTCGGCATAACCTCTGCTACACACGACGCCGCAAAACTCTTAGCGTTTTTCTCATCATACATCTGCATCTTCCTCTTGCTCTTAATTTTTATTGATGACGTTGTTGCACTTTAACATATTACACTTTCACAAATATCTATAAAGTTCTTTGTAAAAACAACAAAATCATGATTACTATAAACGGCATTTATTGTATGTAATGGTATACGTCCGGCTCATTCTTCGCGAAAGAGATAACAATACCTGAATGACAACATTATCAGTGATTCCAATAAGCGTCGTGCACAGTCATTATAATACAAACATAGAACTGTATTTAAAAATAATTTTATTCGTAGATCTTGTAGTAAAGCGATTAAAGAATTGAATGATGCACCACCTTTAAAATTATTTGTTAATATGGCAAAAAATCAACCAAACGATAAGAAAAATAGTCCGACCATTATGACTACTCCACCCAGACGCAAGTAAGTTTTTTTTTCTTTTAATAAGTATCTGATAGTCTTTGATTTGTCATAATCATTTTTCAATGTTAAAACAATGTGCTTCCCTGTAAAGTCTAATTCATTAGATAAATAATAATGTTTATTTTACTTACTTAGTTCTTATTTAAACAACACGTAATATAAACGATTAGATACAGTTTTATAACGAATGTTTTTAAATGTAACGTCTAAACATATTAGCATCTAACGTGAGAATTTCTGCTTATGATTGCACTATTTAAAAAAAGACTTTTAATTATGTGCCCTAAATTTAAACTGAATAAAAAATTTTATCAAATTATGATTATAACGAATATTAATTATTATTTGTTGTTAAAACGAAAATATAAAATTAATCAGTATATTTAAAATATAAATATGTAGAGGGCTCTGTACGCATATTCACTTGTTTGTTAACGTTACTCATTTGAATGTTGTGTAAAACTGTTTACTTGATTCAGTGTGTTCAGAAACGTTCATTTTGTTTCTATACTCTTGCGATAGCAAGTGGCAGCAAGTTTCAATCTAGATAGTTTAGACAAGTGCCTTTGTAAGTGTAGTAATGTGCTAGTGAACATTCTTGTACGCAACAAATAGTTTTTTCATTTCATCGAGACATTTGTATTTTAACCTATTTACCGGTATTGTTTTAGAGAGAATTCATTCGGTTCACCGAGTACTAAAGATAACTCTCCAGATATGTATTACGACGAAGAAGTTATATATCTGGATAGTAATAATAAGCAAGTAGATATATTGGAAGATGAACATGGGGTAATATATGTACCCTTAGCCAGAGTCACCGGAATAAGACGTGTTATTCGCAAAAAACCAAAATTCGGAGATGGGGTTATAAATTTACATAATGGTGAATTCGCAGCTTTAGATGATCATAGGTGAGTTTTCATTATTATATACAGCTGAGAAGGGTATTGTATGTGTTTCTCTGTCATTTTAATTGACTGAAATAATATTGTGATATATTTTTGTCTCCGTCTATTGCCATTTTTCAAATATACTTTATTGTATTCGATTATAATGTTGCTTCTTCAATCAAGTTGGCTTTAGTTATAGTAGTAGTGTTATAAATAATTTTGTTCTCTTATTCCTAGATCAAAGCAAGACAATGACACAATGTCACCATCTAGTAATAGATCTGATAGAGTCGTTAAAGTCAACGACAACTCCAACATCACAGTCGAACGTAATTTCAACGATGGTTATCGTCGTCCACGCTCACGTAATGCTTTTGATCAACAAGCCTCACGCAATAGATCCAAGTCTAGATCATCTGGAAATCTTGAACAAAACCAGAACCAGCATTATAAGCGCATTAACTACCCTACTACACCTCATCAACATAGAAAGTTTCCAAATCAGTCTCGGCACAGTGAACCTGCACAGAACGGTTACAATGACAGACAGAGCAATGATGCGGCACAGACACACAGACCACGTAGTCAGATGAGCTCATATTCGGCAAATAAAGAGAACATGCATACGAATAAGGAGGTTGAAAAGTGTATTGAAACCAGTGGTAATTCAGTCTCTACCTCGCCCAAACAGGAGCAAGAGAAAGTACAGAATATTACCCAGCCACCGAGGAAGATTCCAATTAACTTGAAGAATTTGCCGAAGAACACAGTTAAGAAATGTTCGTTCAAGTCTATCGAGCTGCCTAAAGAACAGTTTACCCGGGTACAGTGTGATGTTATGGTTAGTTAGTTAGTTGTACAGTGTGATAGTTATGTTTATTTTTTAAATAGATTAAAGTGGTGCACACCGTTAGTGAAACAGTTGGTTGGGTGCACGTTCAAGCAAACGAAGAAACATTTATTTCCACCATGATGACAAAATTACAACTGGCATCGCAAACAGCTGCTGTACAAGAACCTGAACTGAATGCATTGTGTATGGCTAAATTTGATGAAGTTTGGTAAGTAGAACGAATGGCTTCAAATGTCAAATGTTATTTAGCATTTTCTCAAAAGTTGACTGTTAATATATTGAAAACATTTTCGTTGAAATACTAATTTTAATTTGGTTTATAATTCGTTATATGGATTAGTTACTAATTCACTAATAATTGTAAATTGAACCCCTGATTATTCTGGAAATTAACGTAAAACATTTGAAGTAAATTAAGTGAATATAATGATTATTGTTGTGCGTGTCTGTATGTTTAGGTATCGAGCTCGTGTGGTTGCTATAACTCCCAAAGTACGTGTTAGGTTCATTGACTATGGAAATGAATGTGATGAACCTGACGGTGGTTTGCTAAAACTAGAATCTTCTGTTCTCCGTGATACACCTGCTCAGACTGTATGTATACGTTTAGCAGATGGTGCTCCGTGTAAAATATTCAGTGATAACGAGTTCAACGTTAAACCTCTCGAAGTAGTGGTAAGTGTTATATGCATACATACCGTCTACATATCAGTTTATATCGTACCTTTTGTTATCTGTTAATAAATCTTTGCTAGTTGTTCCTACAGTTACTGTAAACTTATTATTTCTTAGGAAAATGATATAGTGTTAGTGCAAGTCGAGAATAGCCTGTATGATAAACAGGAAACTAATCAGGAACACCCAGGACGTTGTGCCACTCCTGTTGCAGAACACTCCACTGCGGACGGGGGTGTATTGAACACAATTCAAAAGCAGTAAGTTATCAAGTATACAGTATTTCATTAAGTACATCACCTGGATTCTTAACGTTTTGTTCCAGTCTTGTAAATGTGTTCAACAATAATCGGAAATCTCAATAAGAATTTAGAAATTTTCTCGTTATTTTTCCGGATGATTATTTTCCTACGTTTGAAGAATGATAACAGAGTGTTTATTTGGTTTGATAATATTAATTGATAATCTGCATTTATTACCTATAACGGACCATGGAATTCTTACATGGATCAAGTACCTGGCAGCAATGGTTGCTGGCATACTTTTAAGTTCTCATATAATTTTAATTTAATTACTTTGTTCCAAGTATTACAGTGAAACAGATACAATATTTACTGAATATGGAATTGAATTTTATGTTATAATTTGTTTCTAGTCCTTGATCTGTTTCACTTGTTAGACTATAGTATATTTTGTATTAACTGTAATACTGTGTGTTAATAAATAGATTTTAGTAACAGAAAAATAAACATATATTTCGGTAGAATTTATGATAAATACTGGGATAATAATTTTGAATTAACCAAGATACATTTCTATGTTCTAAATAAAGGGCTTGTATTTTATCTATTTTATTTATTATAACGTATAGAGAATTTTGCAAAATATCCAATTATTTTTTAGACTTTACTCCAAAATAAAGGTGGGCTATGTTGGAACAATGGACCGAACAATGAATCTGCCAAATAATACATTCATAGCGAGTTTTATTCCCCACAACTTATGTGATCAATTAGTTGCACTTACTGAGATGAAAACTGTGCCATATGACTTGTCCAAGTAAGTCATGCGTATGCAACATATGTTGATTGATGATTGATTCGTTCATTACTCGTATTTCATTAGAGCAAGCGTTGGTGAGATTGTGACTGCCAAGTATGAGGAAGGTTGGACACGGGCACTTATTTTAAACATTGAACAAGACGGATATAAAGTTGCATTCATTGACTACGGCACCATGTCTGTTGTCAAACAAATCAGATCGGTGCCTGAAAATATGAAATTTGCACCACAATTCTCTTGCACGTGTGTGGTTGATGATCAATATTGGGAACAAGTATCAAAGGTAATAAGTCATATTCATTACATTTTCTAACATCTCAATAACCGGTTATTTTAGTTGTATAATATACAAAATTCATTTAAAAGAATTAGTCTGGTATACAGGAATTCTTCATATATCAAGAGTTGTATCTTTTTAGATTGACACTTTTAATTTCCAAATTGTATCAATATCTGCCCCTGATATTCATATCAAATTGAGCAGTGATGGACAATTTTTGTGTGACACTACTGTCCAAGCATGGTGTCCGTTAGAATCGAAATCTGATGTTAAACCGAAAATTTCTACCCCACCCAGATTTCCCAAATCTTCTGCAACTGAAACTACGGCAACTAAAACAGAGAATAATCGCACAGTGTCCGAATTGAAACTAAATAATAATGATTTTGTCCAATTAGTTTATGAAAATAGTGGCACTGTGTTTGTTCGCACAAAACAAGCAAATGAACTGTTGAAACAGATCAATAACGAAGTGAAAGAGTA
This sequence comes from Calosoma granatense, assembly GCA_022063505.1. NCBI lineage: Eukaryota > Metazoa > Arthropoda > Insecta > Coleoptera > Carabidae > Calosoma > Calosoma granatense. The sequence goes on along the minus strand of JAGJTL010005742.1, from coordinate 1,924,154 downwards.
CGCTACTAAAGGTATGTAGTTGTTTTTGTCATATTTATTGTACAAACAGCGAACTCTGCATATTATTTGACAGCTCCATCATTATCTGAGCGACCAGTCATTGGACAATTGGTTTCGGCTCAGTTTTATGATGAATGGTACAGAGCAACCGTTAAATCTATAGAAAATGAAACAGCATTCGTTATTTACATTGATTACGGCAATGAGGAAAAAGTCAGCATATCTGAATTAAAATTGCTGCCTGAGGAATTACAGTATGAACCAATTACTCTGATCAAAATTAAACTGAACCATTTTGTCAACAAACCTTTCAGTCAAAAAGCATTACAATTTCTGGAACAGCTTACACTAAATGAACAAATTTTAAAAGCTGTAAGTTCAGAAATTATATGTTAGATTTAATACAAAAATAAATATAATTTGTTTATTATGATGTGTAGAAATTCACAGACTCAGTGGAGAACGGTGTTACATTGGTAAATAGAAATGGCATTTGTATAAATGATAAATTACTAGAGCTGTCTGAGGGCGTGTCTAATTCAAAACCTAAAGTGCGACAAAGTTTAAACAACGTTCAAAATGAAGTGAAGGAACAGGAATCATTGCCAAAGCCGCCGGGTATTTGAAATTTAACTTACTGCACTGTTACAACTGTTATTAACGGTGTTTGCTATGATTATACACAGGTGCCAATGACCCTAAAATTAGAGAAATGGATATTCAAGTATTGCCAACAGGCAAAGCACAAGTAAAACTGCTCAGTCTCGTACAGTTGGATGTTAACATGATCAGTATATGTCTGAATAAAGCGGATGTATTCCATGCACTACATGTGGAGCTCGGTGCTCGCATAACGAAGTATGCCAATACAGTTGCACCGCCCGAACCTTACGCGCCTGAACCAGAAGAATATGTTATTGCTAATAATCAAGGTATACATTCTCCTAACCGAAAATTACATCATCCATGGACTTCATAAATATACATTTTATTTGAATACATTTCAGACAAATGGTATCGAGCGCTGTGTATAGGAGTAGAAGGAGATGAATACAATTTATTATTTGTCGATTATGGTTCGATGAGTACGGTACCTGCCAGCAGAATTCGGCGTATTCCAGTTGAATTTGGAAAGCCTGAAGCAATAGCTAACTTCGCATGCATTCATGGTAATTATTAATATTTAATCAGTCAGGTTGTTGAATATGTAACTACATAATATATAAATTATTTCTGTAGACCTACCAGACACACTGAGTCAACCAATCATTGATCGACTTCAAACTTTATTAGAAATAAATACCGTATACGATGTTGAAGTTTTAGAAAAAAATGAAGATTTAGAAGCATACATCATATCTATGCCTACTGTGGTAAAAACACTGAAAGATGAAGGACTTATCTAAATTGTTTTAATTTTACTAATCCTCCAGTATTTTGTTTTGTGTAAATTTTATAACTGTTGGTTATAATATAACTATTAGAATAAAACACTATTTTGTGTATGTTACATGTATAATTGGACACTACATATTAAGTTTACATTCCTTTGTTAAGAATATCGGCAATAGCAATTTAAGTTTATTATTTAGCGTTTATTTCTTTATTTTTTTGTTCGACGATAGTGTGTAAGAAATAAAATGACATATACATATTTTAGTTACCATAACTAATACATGTTTAATTTTATCTAAATAAAGCGAATTATATAAACTATAGCCTGTTACCATATTGGCTGTGTATGTATAATGTATTTTATTGCCTTATATTTCTGCCAACTACAAATTAGTTTTGCAAAATTTACTCAAAATCAATATAATAATTGATTTGCTAAAAACATTTTTATTCATTCAATATATAACATTAAATAATATTTAAATTAGATTAATTATTTTACCCGCCTTTATTTTAAAAATATGCTGATCGATAATACAGATATTTTCGAATATTTAGTTTGGTATCGTTCATAAAGAATGTAGAGGTCAGTAGTGATGCTGAATAGTGACAAAATGGCAATGGAATGTAGCTGTGTGGATTGAGTTCATTCATTTTTGTTGTGATGATATCAAAATGTTTTCTACTTGTTTCGATCAAAAGTGAATTAAATAAGAAGTGTATATTAAGTTTAACATATTGTGGCACTCATGATTCGCCTGGATCTGTATTATAATGTTCAGTATCATGGTTTCTTTCCAGTTACAAAGCTTTTAGTTTAACAATAGGTAAGGTCAATTCAACATGTCTATTCTTTACTTTAATTTTTTTTATCCCAAATCGCATTGGATTTAATTTTGTAATGGACGTACATAATTCGGAATTGTTGAAAAGTATAACTAAATGTTTGTTTTCCATGGTATCATTTATAATATGTTGTATAAGATCATTTGTAAATAAGACTTGATTAATAATTTGGAATGTGGTTTTTACTTCAGGTGTACATAAAATATTAGCACTGATATAACCTGCCGAAATTGAACCCGGCATATGTTTGTCATATAATAATTATTTATATTGGCTTTTATTTTCTTTTATTATTTAATTATAAATACCTTACTGGATTCATAATATATCGAATCCTTCGTTTATGTAGATATACTGTCAATCAAAAGGTAAATCTAAAGGTAAATATTGTTATTTAGATAAGTTCGTTTTTATGTTGTTTTCATAAGCATTCCATGTAAAATTTGTTTTAAAATTATAGAAATGTCAATATTTCACATATATATTGAATGAAAGTAACTTTTTTTCAGACTTGTATGACTAGATATTTGCAAGGTAATTTTATTTGTTTGAGTAAATTGCTTCAACTGATTGTTATAGCAATGTTATCTTGATATTACACCTTTCTTATCAAACAATGTATTGGCTTACTGTTGTATTGTTTAGTAATTTAATTGACTTTAATAATCATTATTATTCGGAAATTAATGAGTAATTTGTTTGTGCAAACACGGTTTATAATCAGTTATTGTATTGTAAGATTGGGTAATTTGATTTCGGTCGTATTATGGTGAATCATAATGTAAGATATCTGTACTTATCTCTCTATATTGTTTGATATATTTCTTTGTTGCAGATGCATAAAATACGGTATGATCGTGCTCGCAATGTAAATGCAACGTTCGTCTTGAAAGAATTGAGCAGCAGCAGCAGCAGCTACTACAGCAGCAGCAGCAGTGCAGTTGTGACTGGTTGACAGATAGAGTAGAGCAGACAAGGAGTGTGTGGTGCAAAGTTGGTGTGATGTGGCGGCCAGTGAGCACCGCAGCCTGGGCTGCTCTCGTCATCCTCGTACTGGGTCTGCAGACGGTGCACCTGACAGCCATCTCGGGCGGCGCCAAATCCTTCACGATACACTGGAACAGCTCGAACAGCATCTTTCGCATCGACAACACGGACAACGTGATCGACGTGAACCGTGGCAACCTGAAGTTCGAGTATGACCAGGCCAACTTGATCTGTCCGGTGTACACGCCGGGCACTAAGGACGAAGACATGGAGAAGTACATTATCTACAACGTATCGAAAGATGAGTACGAAACGTGCCGGATAACGAACCCCAATCCACGGATCATTGCCGTGTGCGACAAGCCGTACAAGTTGATGTACTTCACGATCACATTCAGACCGTTCACACCGCAGCCGGGCGGCCTGGAATTCCTGCCCGGCCACGACTATTACTTCATCTCGACGTCCACCAGTGACGATCTGCACCGACGTATCGGCGGCCGGTGTACCACACACAACATGAAGATCGTGTTCAAGGTGTGGAGCCCGCAGGAGATCACCAGCACCCAGACGACGAGCGTGACTCGGCCCGTGTGGACGACACCGACGTTGCCCAGGTCGACACCGAGAGCGCCCGTGTCCACGGCGAGCACCAGTGTTGCCACATCGGCCACGACGAAGCCGACCAAGAAAGTGAAACCGTACACGAAACATCCGAACGAGGTGGTGAAGAGTGAGGAGCTCACGTTCGGTGCAAGCAGCGCTCAGAAGCTGACGGCGGCCACGTTCACATCCAGCATGCTGCTGTTCGTCTCAGTCACCGTCACGTTGTTATGCAGCCTACAGCAGCTGTCGCGATGAAAACGTGCGTGAACTGTTTTATTTATACGTGTGTGTTCCCTCTGTGTTGGACTGACTAAACAACGACCTATTTTCCTAATTTTTTACATAATTTTAAGATAAACATATTTTATTTTTTATTATTGCCAATATTTGATACACAAGCAGAGTTGTTTTTGTGTAACTATGGTGTACAGTATTTCGTGATTAGATGGAAGAACCAATATTGTCGACCTAAGTGTGAGTCTGTATCTCTCTCTCTCTCTCTATCTCTATTTCTCTCTACGAAGCGCTGATACGACGATACTGAGGGATGATGTTTACTACGTATATACACACGTATGTATGTATGTAAGTGAATGCTGTTGCCCGACGCTGATGCTGATGGTACGTACGTGTGCGTGATGATGTGTCTCTGGTGTTGTTGTTGGTAGTCGACGTGTCGCGGCGGGGCCACGGACGCTCGGTGCTGGTGCGCGGGGCGACGCTGAGAATGCGAGGCGCGCTACCGCTGTGTACGTGTGCGTGCAATGTACGAGTGTGTGTGATGATGATTATTATTTGTATAATTGTTAAATTAAGACTGAGGACTTAGGAGTTCACTGTGTCGATATATGAAGTATTAATGATGTAGAGTATTATATAGCTGGACACTGGTACCGGTACCCAGGGACTGTGCCCCCGGGCGGCCGGAACCCCCTGATACATACACGTACACCCACACATATATATAACATATATACATAATTATATATATAATACACACAGACACACACACACATATATATATATACACCTACCCGTTCTCTATTTCGCGTTGTTTATTTTTTTATCGAAACTAATGAACCTGTATAACGGATATATGTACAGGTACGCGAGCATATACATACACACATATACATATATTAAATAATAATGATATAATACGAAGCGGTAATCCGATCATTGTTGTCCGACGATTGATTGTGAATTGTGCGAGAATTACACAGAGAGAGTATGTAATGTGTAATGTGTGCTAACGGAGGATACGCATACGGATGGTTTATGCGAATCGACGGTGATCCCGTGCACGCACGAACGCCTAAACTCAACTCGGTTCAGTGTCCAGCCGATCGATTTGTGTGTAGACAGTATAGTATTACAAGTATTGTAATCAATTATGTATCTTTTAATTAACAAGCCATTATGATGATAGACCATTGAATTGGAAATATAACAGAGAACAAAACGTCACGCCGATGTTCCTGTATTCTATATACATACATACATACCTAACATACATACATACATACATATTGCGTCCACACAAACACATACATTGACACACACAACTACACACACATATTCAAATTATACACTATATTCTCTCATTCTCTATTATATTTCATTTTTCTACTCTTGTTCCTTTTTTCTCTTTCTATTCATTTATTTTGTGTTATTATTATTTTTGTTCTCTCTCTTGTTCATCCCTTCTATTATTCTATTTATTTCTGACAACTATTGTTGTTTCTGATAAGCAGCTATCTAGTGTGTAGCTACTGTTTTACGTACAGTGATCATATTTTTTATATCTAGATTGATTTTTTATTTATATTCCTATATGTAAGTTATGTTATAAGTAGTAATGGTACTTAATCGTATTTTAATATAAACGACTTATAAATGCTTAAAAAGAATAACATATATTTTTAAGGCCGCATTTCCCCTGCCTCCCCCGATTTCTCTGTTATCTTTCCATTTGTTGAATATCTGATCACTTGTATGTATTAATTGGGAATGTAAAATGCACTATCTATATATATATATATATTATACATATATAAAAATATACAAACAATTGCCATTTTAATGTTTCAATTTATTATATTTCATAAATAATAACAACAGTACACACATTATAAAATACGAAATTTCCTGATTATAGAAGAATAATAATGACACATACATTTTATTTATACATACGTACAATATTGAAAAAGAGTTTTTTTTGTTATTTTCGAACACAATCTATACACTCCCCACCTTCTAACTCTAGACTCTCTGCTGTGTCAGTCGGCTTTATTAAATCACCATCAAAATAAAACTTTAATGCACTACTCGGCACGTTCAACTGTTCCGCACATTGGTACATCAGAATGTTCATACTGTCCGTTAATCGTAGGTACATTTTCAATGGATGTTTCCTATCCTTCATCTGAACCTTCAACTCAACCTTATCTGCATTAGCCGGTCTCACCGTTGTGGTCACCTCTTCACTGAGTACACCACCCTCGATTATACTGGCAGCATTCACACTCAAACTGGCCGGTGTATCTGATATCGTAAGAATCCTCCCGTGAATTGTGAATAGTAACCTATCTTCAGACACATTTTCTTTTTCCGCAAAATGTTTAAATATTACATCAAACTTATCAAAACGTCTGATCGTAAATTTCTCTATGTACTGCGACTTCCACCAGACTTTTACTGTGACTTCAAAGTTAACATCATCTGCATCATTTGATTCTTCCGTGTCACTTACAACATTGACTTTTCCATACGAAACACTAGGTGCAGGTCGTAAATGCTCGGCTAACCTTTTACTTCTCCGAGGTTTCACTGTTGTTTTATTATTATTTTGTTTTGTTAGTGTTTTACCTCTCTTTCTTTTACCCTTCTGTAGAAAGGAATCGATGACTGTAACTATATTTAGTGATTTATCTGTTTCACCATCAGACACTGCAATGCAATCTGCACTTTCATTTATATCTTCCACCGTTATGTATTCTACATTTTTATTGTTATCGTCGCATTTAGTAACAATCAAAGAATCCTTAGATTTTGGACGATTCTTTTTGATATTTCTAAAAACTATTGGACTATCGGTGAAGGTTAAAGCACAATCTATACTTGTATCATTATCTTCAGATATACTTATATCCTTCTTCTTTAGTGCTTTTAATACGGACGCTGAATTAGTATAAGAAAAATCGTCATCTGATTCTGATGACATTTTGTAAAGAAATTTTATATAAACCGATAAACACTTTCTGACACAATAGAATTTAAATGTTAACTCATACCAACCTGATAATTGGAAAAAGTGTGATAAAAAATATATTTATACGCTATATAATTATTACACATAAATAATTAATAATATATTATACATGTAGTATTTTAAAATA
>JAGJTL010005742.1:1876052-1916714 GCA_022063505.1 Calosoma granatense | reverse complement strand
TTATTTAATAATAAATATTTGATTTTCTAACAATCTTTTTCAAATTATTAATTTGCTTTCTCTTTCTCTCACCATTCGATACACATCGGGAAATTCCGTTTTAGCGGGAACAACTGAGCATGCGCGAAAAAATTTAGTCCAATCCTGTTCTGTGAAGAGTGCGGGACGTACACTTTTTCATGTGCAGCGGGTGTGTGGGGTTTAGTTCGGTGTAGCATTAACAATAATTTTTATTTAACTTAAACATATAGGGACCACGTTGTATTCCACTAATACATCATTTCCTAGTCATTACTAATCTGCATCATGAGTGGCGACGGGGCACAGAAATTCACGGAGAAAATCGAAAAAGCAACCGTTGTCCTTACAGACATCGCCGGCACAAGTTCCTCCATTTGCTTCGTTAAGGTACAGCCGCTTTGAATATATTGATATTCTTTTGTTGCAAAAATACTGCACATTTCGCAGGCCAGTTTAGTTTTTCATGAAAAGTACGTAATACTTTATATATTAAACTCACTAGCAATAAACAATTTCATTGAAATTCAACAAAAAATTGTTTATATTTCTGAAAAAAATCGTTGCAATTCTTCCAGTTTGCATATGTGTTTTATGTTTTTTATTAGGCAAGTATTACATGTACTTTCGTTGTAATAACAACATTCCAAATATAAATAAAACGCAGTTGATATAATGCTGCAATGAGCAATAATTGTGGAAATTTTTTTAAATAAATGTGAAATTGTTGGATCAGGCCCGTAATGCGCAGTATTTTTCTATTGTATTTGTTTACTTACCTGATGCATGACGACGAAGTTGGTTTTCAGTTATGAATGGTTTATTTTTGGAAAAGCTGTGAATGTTCTGTTGAATTTTACGTTACGTTCTTTGTATTCTATGGACTGTACCCTGTGCACATTGGTAGTTGACCTTGGTCAGGTAAAAATGCGTCGCCCCTTGTTTGACCCGGTGCATTCACATTTGCCGTACCTCGGCGGTACAGTTTCACCATAAGACGTGCAAAAATACAATATACAATATAAACAGATGTTTTCACCTTAACATATCATATTGTTTAATACTGTTTTAATATTTTATATCATACAATTCTAGCATATATATATATATGTATTTACTACGTGCCAATTAATAGTGTATTTTTTTAATAATCGGTAACACGTGTTTTTTGTTTATTTACGTTGTCAATTGTTCATTAAACTTAACACTGCATAATTCATCGTACTATGAATACATGCATTAATTAATATTAATTATTTTGTTTTGATTGAATGAATCACTACTGAAATTTTTCGAATGAAATTTTAATACGAGTAAGATTACTATGTACGTACGTTTAATAATATTGAAAACTTTATTATTTTGTAATTTTTTATTCTAATTGAAATATTAATCATATTGTTAGATTTTGTGAAATATTAGTGTACTTCTTGATAATTATTGTGTATTGAAAACTATCGATATATTTCAGGATACTCTATTTCCTTTTGTTCTAAACAAAGCAGAATCATTTTTAAATGATAAATGGGAAGATTCGGAGGTGAAGGAAGTTGTTCAAAAACTCCGAGAGACTGATTCAGAAATTGCTAAGGTTTGTTTCATTTACTTTCAAATGATCATTTGATTCAGACCTTACCTTACTACAATTATTGTTACTTGAACTTGTAGGAAGGTGAAAAGGATGTTATTATTAAAGCATTGGTAGCATCGATTAAAACTCTAACAGAGAAAAATTCAGAAGCCGAAGGATTCAAAACATTCCAGGGTCTAATCTACAAACTTGGCTATGAAGACGGAAATCTCAAAGGCCAGTGAGTACAAATTTCTAGTTTTAACGGTTCTAACGCTTATGCAAAACTACATGTTTTCCGTGAGTAGAAATATTTTCATAACAGTACGGACATTAGACAGTTTTATTTACGGTTACATGGTTTATCTTGCATCTTGTGCTTCATCATCATCATCAGCTGTTTCTGCTAAATCCTCACATCATATACATATACATATAGAAGTATAGATATTTTATAATTCAACAAAGTGGAAATATGAATATATTTTATGTAATATAATTCTTAGTGATTAAACAAACATGTAAAACAATGATCACTATTACTTTCTTATCTGATCAAAACGAAGAATTTCATAAACACAGCGTAGAATAAACGATGCTTATTAACATGTGTATGTACACAAATATTTGCATATTACAATTACAGTATTGAGTCATGATTTATGTAACCCCTTAAAATATTATACCATTTACTAATTGGACATATTTGAGCCCACAATATTCCAAACATTTGATAAACAGACAATGTAATTGAATTATTTTTAGCGTTTTCGCTGACGTTGCCACACAATTGCCTCTTTGGGCAAATGGAAAACGCGTATGCGTTTACTCTACAGGCAGTGTTCAGTCACAGAAACTATTATTCACTCATTCCACTGAGGGCGACCTCTCCGCACACATCACAGAGTACTTTGATCAGTCCGTCGGACTTAAAACCGATGCTACAAGCTACAAAACTATAGTGGAGAAACTTCAATGCAAGCCAGATGAAGTTGTATTCCTGACAGACTCTGTTGCAGGTAATGTTGTATTTCATTTATTAATCAGTGCGTAAACATAATAGCATACACAACTGGCACGGTTCGAATACTTCTTATAGCTAAACTAGTGTTGCACTACCGTATATGCGTATACGTATTATATTGTAATCCATATATAAACTGATATGTATCATACTTAGACATTATTCGTTTTGATTTATTTTGATTTTCCTAAATATGTAGGTTAGTAACTGTTGATGAATGAATGAATGAATGTTTGAAATTTTAGAAGCCAAGGCTGCCGTAGAGGCCGGCTTGAATGCAGTGCTCGTGTCCCGTGAAGGCAATGAACCCATCTCAGAAGATGACAAGAAACTGTATCCAGTGATAAGTTCATTTACTGAATTACCGATAGAAACGTCAGGGAAACGTAAAATAACCGAAGAAGCTGAGCAACAAGAGGTGTGAACTTGATATGCAGTTTGTTTTTCACTTGTTGTTACTTGGTAGATTGTTGACTGTTGTTGTACCGTAGTAGTTGAGTTGTATATTAGTTGTTAATAAATTGATAATTATGTGATGAATGTTTTAAATTAGGCCCCACCAGCAAAGGTGGCCAAAACAGAACCTGAAAAAACTGAAACAGCAACTGCAGCTGAACAAACGAAAGTTGCTGAATCAGCACCGGCAACTAATAACGATACTGAAGAGAAAATGGAAGTTGACGGTGACAATGATACAGAAGTTAAGATGGAAGGTGTCAAGGAGGCCACCAGCGAGACAGGTATGTTATTATTTAACAAGAGCTTGTGTATGTTTGTGATATATATGCTTTACTTTAGTTACATGTTTCTTTACAGAAACTGTCACAAGTACAACTGAAACTGCACAAGAGACCACTAAAGAAAAAACGGCAGCACCAGTTGCAGACGCCGTCACAAACTCTGACTCAAAGGAAGCCGAAAAGAAAGAAGAGAATGAAGCCAAAGCAGAGAAAGTGGTGCCTGCAGAAAGTATGAAAACAGACGAGAAAGTAACGACTGAAGCCGTACCAGATAAAAAAGAAGAGAAAACTGAAAATAAGACTGATTCGAGCGAGACTGCAACCAGCGAGACTAAAACCACTGAGAAAACTGAATCTCCAGCTGACAAACAGACTGAAACTCCTGAGAGCACAGTAAAAGATACTAAAGAAGCAGACACCAGTATGGAAATAAGTAATAAAGAGACTGAAAATGAAGCAGCCAAAGTTGCTGAAACACCGGCAGCAGCAGATACTACAAATAACAAAACGACAGAGACAACTGATAAAGCAAAGGTGAGTAATGCGGACAGCATTAAGGAGGCGGAACCTGCAAAATCTGCACCGGCCGAAACCAAACCAGAAACAGTTGAAATGACTGACAGTAAAGTAAGTGATGAAAAACTAGAGACTGACAAGAAGAAAGAGAGCACAGAACCAGACACGGCCAGATCTGAATCGGAACCAGTGAAAGAGGAGAAAGTGGAGACTAAGAAAGATGAAGAGAAAGCGGAAGCAGTGGTAAAGAAGAACAACAGTGAGACAGTTGTGGTGGACAGTGCCAGTAGCGATGCTAAACCCACCGAGAGCAAAGAATCCACTGAGAAACAAGAGACTGCAGAACCGGCCGCTGAGGTCGCCAGTTCCACAACAGGCAGCACACCCACCAGTAGCACCACCACTGCCGCTACTCCAGCAGCAGTCAAGGAGACAGCAGAAGCAACACCAGCCGCAGCGACCAAGGAGGAGGAGGAGGTGCCGAAAGAGACGAGTAAAAATGGTGAGTTAGTGGAGAATGGTTCCAGTACGACGACAGATGGTGACGAACAGAAAGTGGATGGAAAGACAACGGAGGAAAAGGAGAAGACGACAGAGGGGAAAGAGAACAAAAGTGAACTGGCCAACGGTGCTCACATAGAGAACGGTGAGGATACTACTAACAAAAGTGCTGCAGACGATGACTCCACTGAAATCAAGGTAAAGAAAATCGAAACAGCGGCAGCAGCGGCGGCGGCGGCGGCAGCGGCGCCAGCAGAGAACAGCAAAGAAAGTGAGAACGTAAGTGTGGAAGTAAAAGCATAAACGGCTCGCCCGTGTGTGAGCGTGTTTGTTTGTTCGTTCATTCATTCGCCGTCGCACACCACTGCCACGACTCTACACCCATAATGAAAACAAACATTCCAAAGTGGAACTATTTTGATATTAGCGTTCTCTCTGTCTCTCAGTCCCCTTGATTTTTCCATTTTTTTACTTTTCTATACATATACCTACTTTACTTACGTGTTCCTGTATTATTTTTATATACCTACCTTGTCTGTTTTATGTATTTTTTCTTTTAATTTATATGTTAAATTATTACTTGCATATCGTGCCAAATTTCTATGGTTCTTGTGATTGGATAAGTCAATTTAAATTTTTGCATAAGACTGTTTTCAATTCCATTTTTTCATACTCGAACTTAAACGTAAATGTAACTAGATGATGATTTTTAGAAGTATCAGTATTAATGTGTGTATAAAAACAAATGTGGATAGTAAAAATATTTTTACGCCTTTTTCATCAGTATTTTCCAAACAGAAATGACGTTTCTACTTATTTGTTGTGTTCTCCTATACTATCCAACATTGAGAGAAATAAAAATTATGTTATGTAAGTGAAAATGATAGAATAGTAAAACGTGATTCGTTCGTTCATCCAAAAGTCTGATTTATTTCTGTCACGCACGTGGAAACGAGAAGCGAATACGTGTGCCGTTTAGTGTGGTGTGTAATTATTTGTTTTTAACCAGATTCCGTATAATAATATAATACATGATTTTCTGTGTAACATTACGTGTGTTTATATGCAAGTAACTGCTACTTGCTATGTTGATCTCAATCCCAGTGACAAGATAGATAGAGTGATCCATGACAAACCAACAACATCACTGCACGGCACATGTGTTCACGCACCTCACACTTCTACTGTTTTATTAAATCATTATTAATTAGCAATATGTATCAATATTGATCTGAACTTTTCAACAGTATTTGTATACTCATTTCATCTAGTGTAATAAAAATTTGCATACTTAGTGGACGTCAATAATTCATAAACACCCACTTGAAACTCGATTCACTATACTTTTGTTTTAATTATTACTTAAGATTATGATTTTTATATTATTTTACAAATTTATGTTCTAGCTTCACTACAGTTTATTATTAATGATAAATAAAAACATATTTTTTTCATTACTTTTTTTTATTAGTATCCTATTACAATATGTATACAACATAATTATACTCAAATAAGTGTTAGTAGCATTTTATAAAAATATCAGAGAAAAATCAAAAGTTATTTCAAATACATTTTGATAAATAATTTTCTACGTTTGTATTAAATATAATAATGCCGATTATTTCACTTGTGAAATGTATATTAATGTCATATTTTTATTTTACATAGTTTCGGACATAAAATTAAAAGTATGAAATATTTACATTATTTTAGTGATTTTTATACTTGCATTATGTAACAATGAATGTTATTAACAAACGTAAACTTATTGGTGGTAAAATAAAATATAAAGTTTGCACATTAACATCTATCATTCATAAACCTAATTAAAAAATACTTGACATAATAATTCCACAATACTTTTGTCATTAGTTTCACGAATATTAAAAATAATCTAGTGAAATATTTGTTTATGAACAGGTAGTTCTTAATCTTACACACATATTTCGGTTTCTATTCAGTGTTCATTTCTACTGTGATATTTACTGATGAGGTTTCTTCCTCTGCATCAGATTTCTCCTTTTCTCGTCTACGCCGCATCTGCATTGCGTCTCTGTTCCTCTGATTTTCACGGTCCCGATATTCTGCAACTTTTCGTCTTAATCGCATTGCAAGCTTATTTCGTTGATTCTCTCTCATTCTATACTCCATATCATATTCCCTTCGTATTTGCATGGCAGTTTTGTTTTTCTCATTTTTGTTCAACTGATAATTACTGATTGGCTTTTGTTTCGGCTGTTTTTGTACTGTACTATCTTTATTCTCAAGTTCTCGTTTAAGACTCCTCATCAGACGCATTGCATTCCGTTTTCTTTCTCTCATCTGCCTGTCACCTCTTTTCCTTTTTCTGCATTTTTGGGTTCTGTTAGTATCACATCCATTCGAAAATTGTTCAGAATCACTCATTATGTAATATTTATTTACTATTATTATAAATTAATTTGTATTCATTATTTTTAAATAAACTCCATATACAAAGTGCTAAACGGACATGAATCAAACGCTTTGACTACTGCTTGTTACATGAACATTTTTAGAAACCTGCAAACATAAATGAAAACAATTAGAGGTCATGCAAAAATCATTTTAAAAAGATATTATGCAGCATTAAAATACTGTACACATAGCAGATTGTTTTGTCGTTTGACGTGAATAATATATTGGACGTAAACACACAAGCACTACAAGGGTATGTACTTTTCTTACCAGTAAAGCCAGTCGTAAACGATCGAACACAGTGTGGCATGATGTGGAGTATTTTGTGTAGGCGTTGATTTATAAATTTACTATATGTTACATAAATAGCGGCATATAATTCCATATTCGAATTATATTTGTCTTAAAGTATAATATTTATATTTCACTATAACTAGTAAACAATTTTAAAAAGTTATTTCTATCGTGTAAATAGAACGACATTCAATTAGATGCAAGCACATACTCAAATTTCATTGGATGATCATTTGTATAGTATAATTTTTTGATTGGCGCAAGGAGAACACAGCAACATGACTTTCATTCTTATTCGTACATCTTTCAACTAGAAATCTTCTTTGGTGCAAGTTTGACGTGTCACCAGGTACGCTTTTATATGTCCTTTTTAATTGTTCGACTTTTATGTGTGATTAATAACTTAAAATATAAACCATTTCAGGTTTCAAAATGGGTATCGTGTCGTTTTTAACGGTACGGATTGTGGAGATTATTGTTGTCATATTATTAATTGTTTTTATGCCCAATGTTCCTCCAAAAGCAAACTTTTCATATAACAAGTAAGTTTCTGTTTATTACATATGTTGGTAGTGCATGTTTTTATTATGCTGCAGTCACGTAATTATTATAATGAACTTTAAACATTTGATAAGATATTGTAATGTAATTACAGGGTCTCACCGGCACCTGTTTTAGAAGGGAAAATAGCTTTGAATACTAGGTTAAATGGAGTACAGCGTATATACGAAGATGAATTGAAAGGAGCTGAATCTTTCGCCGAATATAACGGTGAATTGTACACATCACTGTTTACCGGTGAAGTCGTCAAGCTGTCTAAAGGCCATATTGTGCCGATAGTTAAATTCGGCAGACCATGTGCTGGTTATATCGAGGAATCTATCTGTGGTAGACCGTTGGGTTTACGTTTCGACAAGCATGGCATGTTGCATGTTGCTGATGCGTACATGGGCATTTGGAAAGTCGACGTAAAAACAGGTAACCTTCAATATAATCAAGCCAAGTTGATAATTTTTTTCACATAATTTATTTTTGTTATTTTTATATAGGCCAGAAAACTCAGCTGGTATCCATGGACGATGAAATTGAGGGCAAAAAACCTGCTTTGCCAAATTCTATCGTTATTAGTGNCACTGGTGATTTTTACTGGACAGATTCTACTGCTGACTTTGCACTAGAAGATGGAGTTTACAGTCTGTTAGCTGACGGATCAGGAAGGTAATCAAGTTTACTTATTCATACATGTAAAGTAGTCGAATGAGACTTTGCCTCGCAAGATTATTGAATAAACAAGGATTAACATCTACTTTCTTACTAAATTTATATGGGTATAAAATGCACAGGTATTGTTTTATCACTGATATGAACTTATTTACTCATTGTTTCATATTGTTTTTAATATTTTCTATTCAAACTGTATTGTATTATCACAATTGATTGATTACATAGGCGTAAGTTAATAAATTCTAAAGCAGTCTTTTGTTTAAGTACTTTTCTAAAAACAAAAGCCGCCTCGTATATTTTTCATTGTAAACGACGTTCCTATATACCGATGTTTTTAATTTAATTCTAATTAAATTCTATTTGTTTTTTGTTATTTATTTTATACGACTCAGTTTGAACTTTGTAGCATGTAGTGTTGGAAGTACATAGATATTTAATTAAACTTGTATATTTATAGATTAATACATTACAACGCAAAAACAAAAACAAACACAGTTCTCATGGATGGCTTGCACTTCGCGAACGGTGTAATCTTGTCACCGGGTGAAGATTTCTTGATAGTAGCGGAGACTGGAGATAGTCGTCTACGTCGGTACTATTTAAAGGGACCGAAGAAAGGAACACATGATATTTTCCTAGATGGATTACCTGGACTCCCAGATAACTTGAATTCGGACGGTCGTGATAGTTTCTTTGTTCCTCTGGTATTCGGAAGAGACGCGGACCATCCAACCATCTCGCAGATATTCGGACCATTCCCACTTGTTCGTAAACTGTTTGCCAGAATCATCGCCCTAACTGAATTGGGATTTAAGACTTTGCATAAGATATACCCGACGGTGTATAGTCAAACCGCAATCCACTGGGTAAGTTATGATAACTTTCTACATTACTAGATCATCTTGTTCAAACAGTGTGTTCTACAATTTGTCACTATCAAATAAAGATTTCAGTGTAAATTTACTATCTATTAATTCAGTAAAAATATCGATCTGATTTAAAACTCATTATTTTTAGATTGGACACTTCGAATCAGTATCGATATTTATCATACCTCGGGTCACCATTCTACGTGTATCGTATACAGGTGAAATTCTGGATTGTTTGCATGGAACTGATGAGTCTGTCAGCGGAATAAGTGAAGCTATCGTTTTTAACGACCATTTATATTTGGGTTCGCCGTTCAATCAGTACATTGGTAAAATTTCACTATCAAAAGTGGGTTTAGAGCAACTTGCCAGAAAGAAGCGTGACGCGCCAGTCAAACAGGCACCGCCACCGACTGCAGCACCTGTTAAACAAACACCACCACCCACACCCGCTCCTACCAAGGCACCCACCAAACAAACCCCGCCCCCTACCAAAGCTCCAACAACTACACCTCCGCCTACCAAAGCTCCAACAACAACTGCACCTCCTACCAGAAAGTCACCACCACCAACTCAGGCTCCTGTTAAACAGACTACCACACCTCCTCCCAAGAAACAAACTCCTCCCCCTGCACCTGTCAGAGAACCACCACCGGTAAGGGAATCTCCACCACCACCCGTTAAACAATCACCACCACCACCACTAGCAGCTAAACAAACACCACCCCCCACAAAAGCTCCCGTAAAACAAGCCCCACCTCCTACTGCTGCACCAGTGAAACAAGCACCGCCCACTAAACAGAATCCAACACCAGCACCTAAGAAACAAACTCCGCCTCCCACTCAGGCACCTCCCGCCCAACCAAAAACAAAAGAAACAGAGAAAGATACACCAAAAGTCGTTCCAGTTAAGGAAAATTCAGTGCCAAAAAGCGAATCTATTAAACCTAGGAAATAGAAAATAGGTACGTGATATTTTCACTGAAAAAAAGACGTTTTATTTGTGTAGTTTTTCATTTTTCCGAATCTTATATGAATATGTAATAGTCACAAACCACTCAGGTTGTTTACACATTTGATGAAAGTAGTTTAATCAACACACATATACATATGTTTATTATGGTGGCTAACAAGCAGCTTTATTATATTATTTTATAGTATATTACAAAAATAAGTATATATTCAGATATATTGCTATAATTTTGTTTGTTTTTTGTTATTGTAAATAATGTGGATAATGTTTCCATAGATTATTTATTATATTCATTCTTGAATTATGTAACAATATACATTCCCTATAATTTACGATTAGATTATCGCTTGAATGTTGTAGGTTGTGATAATCTTAATACAGTCATAACGCACAAATAATTTTAAAAGACTACAATTTTCCAACATTTCTTTCTATAAGAATAAGCATTCTCTCATTAAAAATATAAATGAATAAAACAACTTCTAATCATTCTATGTCGTAGTGAACATATTTATTATTTTTCTAGATATTTTTATTTCATGTGATAATACTTTTTATTATTTAATGAATTTCTCCAAAATATACTTAAAACATTTGGTTTCTTATATGCGTGCAAAAATTAATTCAGGTATATATTGGAATAATGAATATTTATATAGTACACAAATGTAAACTTAAGAAAGGAACTGAATTTTTGACACATGACTAACTAATTTTGTAACGGTGTTTCTGTGTTCGGCTATAATCAAACTTACTCTTGTACCCAATAATGGACATTTTTGACAATATATATTAATGTACGTTACATATATGTTGTTTGTGTATGTGTTTAAAAGTAATTATTAATTTTGATATTACGTGTAATCCAATCTGTTTAAATAATTAATTGATAAGTACATTTAGTGTGTAACTTGCATAAGCAATATTATGTCATGTCATAAGTACGGAACGGTAATAAATATGTCTTGTTCTATTATATTTCAATCAGTTGTTCTGTTCGTTTCTCACTATTTACATGTTCAGTAATTATTGTGATGTCTAATTTATTTCATGTAAACGACATTTGGGATATTATATGTTATTTGTATACTTGGTTTTCTAAAAAAAAATCTGGTATTGGTTACAAATTGTTTACATTTTTTTATAACCTTATATGGCAGTTTGGGGCGAAAAACAATATGTGCAATTATATAACAAGTGTAAAAGGAAAATTAAAAATTAGTATTGGCGTATTTCTTCGCAGAGATCAGTGCTTCTTCTAATAATGTGTCCCAGTGAATTTTATTGACTCGTTTCGCTTTCATATTGCACACCACACTGACATCTTGACCTTTGGGTGCTGCAGAAGAACTTTTGAATACTTGTGCTACAGTGCTATTTAACCATAATTCTGCATTGAATTTATCAGTTACCATATCCTGTAAGGAAAGTTGTATTACTATAACATTCTACAGCAAGTTAAATATAGTGTATTATCCAATCAAGATTTAAGTGTGAGTGCGTGATAATACCTGCGGAACACAACATCTAGCCTTCACCATATCATCCGAGTAGGAAATCACTATGACAGGAATATTCAGGCATACTTTAGTCGCCCGCTGCAAAGGTACATTATCTAAAATACTCGAACACCCCAAGAAATGTACAATATACGGTTTGTTATCTTTTGTTTTATTCGCATTCGTTTCAATAACAGATTTCATTTCCAAATCTATAAATTGCCTGGAAAATATGTTGGAGTATTTATCGATTATCGCTTAGTGTATTTGTTACTGTCTTACTTTAATGAATCTCTCTCGCTATCCCGTAATTTTTTAGCAAGATCACCTAATATCTTCAAACATTTTGATTTTACATGAACTGGCAATATGAACTCATCATCTAAATTGTTATTAAGTTTTTGTTTTAGTTGATTCATAGACTTGTCCAAAACATCCAACTGTGAAAATCTCATATTAGTTATGATATTTATAAACCAGCATATTAAATTAGATACCTCTTTTGTTGGTAGATTTATTTTTTTCTCAATATTCATTACTTTATTCATTATTTTTTCTCCATTTTTGCGAGCTAAAATTGCACGATCTCTTGTGACAGCTGTTAAAGAGGTTGTACTTCGGCCTAAAGAACGTAAATTTGTTATGCACATATCTTGAATGTCTGATGTATTGCGTACATGCGTTCCACAACACGGTTCCCTAAAATATGTACATTAATATTGCCCGCTAGTATGGCTACTGATGGGATAGTCACTTACTTTGATAATAAATCTTTTGTTTCAATCTCTATTAACCGAATACCAACTTCTGGATACACTTCTCCAGGTATTAATGTTACATCGTTCAAACTTAACAACTGTTGACTATTTATTTCACTAACATCTACATCCACACAGCTTCTAATCACATCGGCTATTAAATGTTCAACTTTCTCAATATCTTCAACTGACAGTTTCTTGCTGTACACACCAACATCGAAACTCAAATAATCCGGTGTAACTGTACTTGATTTTTGACAAGTAACACCATTAACAACCTTTTTCAGAGCTGCATTAAGCAAATGTGTAGCTGTATGATTGGCCATATTTTTCAAACGACATTCTTTATCTAACGACAGTAAGCCATTTTCTCCAATTTGCAATTTTCCATCAGAAATAAACTTTCCTTTGTGAAAAATATATCCACTGATATTTAGTGTCCCATTAATTTTGAATAATTTTTCATTTCCAAATTTGATGAAACCTTTATCACAAATTTGTCCACCCGCTTCCGAATATAAATTTGTACGATTTAATAATAAATAACATTCTGTATTTGGTTGTATGTCGTTGACTTCTTTCCCATTCTTGATTATCTTTAACACCTTTACATATATATCTTCGAACTCGTACACACCATTTGTTAAACAATATCTATACTTGAAACTATCATCAGTCTTATTAATATTTTGCTCAGTTAAATTCTGTATTATACTTTCAAATGTGTTGTTCGAGAGAAAAGCTAATTTTGTCCGATTTCTGGCAAGTTCTAATTCTTTCTTCAAAAGTTCAGTCTCGAATTTTAAATTTAATGCTTCTGACAGTGACTGTATTGTGAATTCATCTAAACCGTAGGTATCGTATAGTTTAAATGCTAATTGTGAGGAAATAGTTTGCGCATTTAAAGAAATTAATTCGTTGTATGCAGTAACTAAACCAGGCATTTCCAGCACATTCAAATCTTTTAGTTTTGGTTCTTTCTCTGACAACTTATACCATTCTTTCGTGGCCATTGATCTGATTGATTTGTATACTTCTTCTTCATACATAATTATCTCCTGAACCTAGAATATCCATTACAGTATTTTGGCACTTTTATCACGTTTTACACTATTTACCTGATTTAAATTCTTTTCCATTTCTGGGAAGACAGCACCAAGATTATTTGATACAACTTGAGCTAAGTCTGTTATCAGTCCTTTCTCTTGATGGAAAACAGTTTCCGAAATTAATATAGCTTTCCTTAATATTCTCCTTAATTTCTGACTACAAAAACAATATAAAGTAAGCACAGATCATTTCTCTATAATACATGATGTGGTAAATTTAAATGAAAAATTACTTTCGACTGCAAAAGTTCTCTTATTTTAAAATATTTACATACTTTTCTTCAGGTATCATTCCATCGGCCAGACAAGCAGTTATCATTCTAGAATGATCTGCAAGAATTCTATAAGAAGTATCAATTCCTTTTAAATCACTATCACCAAACGTACCAGCGTAATCAGGCAAACCTTTGCATTTCTGTATATAACAGAAAAGATATCCGTTAAAATTGTACACAACATTTCACAGTTGAAAGAAAACACACTTTTTTGATACAATTAAAAAGATTGCTAAATATATCAGTGTCGTAATTACTACTTTTATTCTGCAAAATGGCAGTTAACCTTTCTAAGCCCATCCCTGTGTCTATGTGATGTTTTGGAAGTAAACTTATACTGCCATTTATATTCCTGTTGTACTGAATAAATACTATATTCCACAATTCAGTTAAATCAGGTAATCCTCTGTTCACATCTAGTGATCTGTTCTTTTGACCTGTATGATCTATATGAATCTCTGTGCAAGGTCCACAAGGACCCGTTGCACCCATTTCCCAAAAATTTTCTGCTGGACCAAATGGTATAATGTGATCATCTGCAATACTATTGTAATAATTTGCAATTTACTCTAGAAAATAACGAATAAGGTATTTTGAATGAAATAGTTATGTACGAACTATACATACCCTATAGATTTCCATATATCCCTGCATTCTAAGTCTGGTTCTAGATTCATTTTTGTATCACCAGCGAAATACGTTACATACAGAGAAGAAGGAGTGAGACCATATGGCCCAGTTAAAAGATTCCATGACATTTCACAAGCTTCTTTCTAATAAAATAAAAATATCTAAGCCTTAGTAAGAGTATATAGAATTTATAGTTTATTTTACCTTAAAATAATCATCAAAAGACCAGTTGCCTAACATTTCAAAAAAAGTATGGTGATATCCATCACTTCCAACTATACTAATATCGTTGTGCTTGCCTCCTACTCGAACACATTTTTGTGAATTGGCTACTCTAGTATATATAGGATTCTGCTGGCCAAGAAACACGCTTTTAAACTAAAAACAACATTGTTTAGCTTACAGGTGAATACAAAATGTTTTAATATTTACTTGATTCATTCCTGCATTAACGAATGCTACAGTTGGATCACAGTACGGCATAACAGGACTTGAACGAACAAATTTATGACTATTTTCTTTAATAAAATAATCCAAAAATGTTTGCCGTATCATATTTGACGAAAAATTGCTAGAATAACTTCTAATAAAATTATGTTTTTTGTAAAGTTGAACTTGAAACGTGTGCCTAATGTTATTGCTTATGTTAAATCCAGTCATTTTAGCTTTTTAAATATTTTAACAACAAATGTATTTATATAAAAACAGGCATGACTTGTTTACGTAACCTTACTAATATTGAATGTCAAAAAAATCAGAGTAGCCAACCAAACATGTAAAATTTCACTTCATTGAAAATATTTTATTTGTTTTTACAAAAAAATACATTATTTATTTATAAAATTATTAATGACTATCCATAAATTGTAAATCCGATAGTAATAAAACATTATTTGGTAATGGTCTGGGCTGAGGTGATAAGATTGTCATAGTCTGACGTTCAACATCGACATTTGTCCTGTAATATAAACTTTTTCTATAGAACTATAGAGCTATTTTATAGTTTATAACTTACACGCAAACGAATCCTGCAACATTTGTGTGAATAACTGCGTCATCGGTATTTTCTGCAAAACTGACACCCATCAAATGATGAAGAATTCCAGGTCCAGGTTGCATAATGACAAGTTTTGTCAAATGATCTTCCGCTTTCATGCCGAGAGGCATACAAGAATCAGGAAGTGCCGGTGCGCCGATTTTAAATATTTTTACATCACTCCATTTTACATCGAATGAATGCGGGTAAAGTGGTATTTTGTTTCCATAAAAATATTCACGGATTCGGATGTCTCTTGCTTCCGCCCTGGCACTTTGATTACGTTCTACAACCTAAACATTCACAAATTATTATTTTACAGAATCTAATCAGAATAATGTACCGTAATAATGAGAATGCAATACATACACCACCACTTTTTGGGAGAAACACAACTTTAACAAATGTCGGC
Source organism: Calosoma granatense (assembly GCA_022063505.1). Classification (NCBI taxonomy): domain Eukaryota; kingdom Metazoa; phylum Arthropoda; class Insecta; order Coleoptera; family Carabidae; genus Calosoma; species Calosoma granatense. The sequence continues at coordinate 1,900,830 of JAGJTL010005742.1, read as the reverse complement.
ATATCTCGTACTAATTCGTTATACAATCTTTCTTGGTCCAGAACTAAAATAACATCCACTTCAAACGCCTTAGACGCATTTACTATTTGACGGTACCCTTCTCCTTTCACCCAACCACATGTATTGATAACAACACCTGAGTTTTTAGCTGCAAAATTAAAACATTAACATGATTTTTGATATTCTACACCAAAATGTTGTGTAAACATACTTTTTTTATTTGCTTCCATTCTTTCATTTACTTTCTCTGCTAGCTTGTTAACTAAAATATTGTACAAAACAGAATTTAATCCGGGCGTTTTATGTCCATAGTTATAAACTAATGGTGCTTCTTGAGAAAATCCATCTTCTATTGTTGCTGGTCGTTCAATTAGCAAAGCACCTGCAATAATAATGACATAAATGAATTTATATATTTACAGTAATTTAATGGCAAGTACCTATAGTTCCGGGTACAGATATTTGTCCTTGTCCAACATCTAAGTCAACCAAAATAGGTCTTCGTCCCATCCGAACTGCGTAATTAAGTAATATCCTACAAACTGTTGATTTGCCCACGTCGCAGGGGCCAACAACCATTGCAATAGGGCCACGTTTGTTGTCTCTTTCAGCTGCAATCCTTAGCTGTTCCAATGCGGCATGACAATTCAGATACATAACCATAGGAGTTTCTTTTGCTACATAACTGACATCAGTCTTTCCTTTTAATTCAATTGTACAACCTTGCCACGAGAACACGGCAACTTTTGCTCCTGCGGCAAATTCATATTGCTTTCCTTTTACTAATTCTGTTCCGAATACTTCTGCCAAACCAGACTTCAGAGTTAAAAATACTTTCTCATTTTTTGATTCCACTTCAAAACGTAACTCTGAATCAGATTCTAATTTAAATTCTTGTATATGTGCTAGTTTTGTATCTTCCGTCATTATAAAATATTTAGTATTTGGTTATATTTGTTAACCATCAATATTACTAGTGAAGTTTGGAACACAAACAAAAACAATATTCAGTGCATAATAATAATAATAATCTTGAAATATTATTCTAGAACATAATATTTCAAAACTTTCATGTAGTTCTTACTCAATACATATACACAAATCATTTACAATTCAATTATTTATCACTTGGTGACATGGTTTGTTTTACTTTACAAGCTTCTAAGTTCAGAGTGGTTTAATTGTCACTGTTGGTTCTGATCGTTTTCGTAGAGAAATTATTTGTAAGTACGTCAACATATCAGAAACATAAGGATAATGAAATTTTAATCAACGGAATTGTATGTATTCTGTGAAAAGTCAATAGCAGATATGTAATTTTCAAATTATCATTTATAAGACACATGACGTTTTAAGGACACGTAAGTAGTTTCTCTGATAATTACAATACTGAACATTTACATATAATATTAAATTTTCAGAAAAATGCGGCATAAAATATATTTCTTTTTACTGTGCTTATTCCTTTTCTTTGTGGATACCTTCGAGGACGGTGTACAAGGACCACCAACAGATAAAAGAAGGACAGATGATGATGAAGATGCTAGTAAATCAAAAGAATATATATCGCATGTTTATGATGAAGATGCAGGTGACGTTTCTGCCCTTAAAATAGTCCCTGCTCCAGATTTGTCGAAAGAAAGAGACAGGCGGAAAGGGGATGGAACAGAAACAGAAGAATCTACAGAATCGGCCGATATATTGATGATAAAACAAGCAAAATGGTTACAGAAGATGGTACAAGAGATAGGGGGTATTCAATATACGATAGTTTCTGACAATCAAGATATAGAAGCTGCAATGGATGATGAAGAAGCGCCACCAGTATTAGAGCCGCTTCCCCAAAAAGAATTAACACCAGAAGAGATCGATGGTAAAATATACTATATGTATATAGTTTCATTTGTTAAATCATACATAGCATATAACATACTTTATCGCATATCTGAAGTAATACTTAATGGTGACATTTATTTTATTGTAGCGAAAAATGTATACGATTCTGCAATGTTATTGTTGAACAAGACGCGTCCAGATAAAAAGTCAGCGTACAAATTATTAATGGAAGCATCAGAGAAAGGAAGTTCAGATGCGAAAGCAGTGGTAGCTTGGGCGGAATTATTTGGCAATCCTTTGAAACAAGATCTTGAATCTGCGAAACAAACGTTTATCGAACTGGCTGATAAAGGACATCCTGATGGACACACGGTAATATAAATAATCTGTAATATATCTAATTCAGCAGAACTTGTTTTATTATGTTGGGTGTATGTGTGTTGCAGGGTTTGGGTTTTCTCTATGCAACCGGTTTTACTGTGAATGTAAGTCAGGCTAAGGCTTTGGTCCATTATACACTCGGCGCTCTGGGTGGAAATAGCTGGGCCCAGATGGTACTCGGTTACCGTTATTGGTCCGGAGTTACAGTTTCACCGAGTTGCGAGAAAGCTCTTGATTTTTATAGACATGTCGCCAATAAAGGTAACATATGTTCTACTTGCCGTAACTAATAAATACGTTCCAATTATTTATTGCATATACTTGTTGTACTAGTTGGCCAAGCAGTATCGTTCTCTGGAGGTACTGCCGTCCAGAGAGTGCGTCTCCTCGATGAACTGGAGAATGGATACACTACAGGCATCTTGGATAACGATCTTATTGAATATTATCAGCTACTGGCAGAGAAAGGAGATATACAAGCTCAAGTATGTTTTGTCATACATACATGCATTGAACATATATAATTTGTAATGAATTGTTTACAGGTGGGTTTGGGTCAACTTCATTATCAAGGCGGCCGTGGTGTTGAACTGGATTATCAAAAAGCTATGCATTATTTCACGCAAGCGGCAAATGCTGGCAATGCCATAGCTATGGCTTACTTAGGAAAGGTACGTAATCATATTATTGTTGTGTACCAAATTACGAATAATCCGTGTAAATTTGTTACTATACAGATATATTTGGATGGTAGTGATGATATTAAACAAGACAATGAAACAGCTTTGAAATATTTCAAGAAAGCATCTGATCTTGGTAACCCGGTCGGTCAGAGTGGACTCGGTCTCATGTATTTATACGGACGTGGTGTAGATAAGGATTACCAGAAGGCACTGAAATATTTCTCGGCAGCCGCCGACCAAGGCTGGGTAGATGGTCAGTTGCAACTTGGAAATATGTACTTTGGTAAGTTGCCGTTGCAAATACATATTTCCTAGATAAATTATAATGTAAATGGTTGGCATTGTTTATAGGTGGATTAGGTGTACGTCGAGACTATAAATTAGCGAATAAATATTTTAGTTTAGCCTCTCAGAGTGGCCATGTGCTTGCGTATTATAATTTAGGTCAGATGCACGCGGCCGGTACAGGTATGATGCGATCTTGTCCCACGGCCGTTGAATTATTCAAAAACGTTGCTGAACGTGGCAAATGGGGTGAATTATTAATGCAGGTACATATATTGACATTCAATTATATTCTAACCTAACATTACTAAATAATTCGATTAATAATTCATTTCGTAGGCGCATAATGATTACCGCGATGGTAAATATAACGAAGCATTTGTTCAGTATAGTCTACTGGCTGAACTTGGTTACGAAGCGGCACAAAGTAATGCAGCTTTTCTGCTGGACAGAGCAGAAGTTCCAATGTTCAACATCAAGGAAGGATTGTCCAGGGCACTTCTGTACTGGGGTAGAGCGGCTGCACAGGGATATTCAGCAGCGCAGGTACTTTAAACGTGAACCTTATAAAATAAACTTATTATCAAACATTCTGTGTTATGTCATCGTTCAGACTTGTTTATATTGATTTATAAAGTTACGTGTTTATTATGTATTACGTATCGGATACTTGCTTGATTAACTTGTTATTACAGGTTAAATTAGGCGACTATCATTACTACGGTTTAGGAACAGCGGTTGATTATGAAACGGCCGCTTCTCACTATCGTTTGGCATCTGAACAACAGCACAATGCACAGGCAATGTTCAACCTAGGGTACATGCACGAACAAGGATTGGGCATGCAACGTGATATACATCTAGCTAAACGTTGCTACGATCTGGCAGCTGAAACAAGCCCCGATGCCAAAGTACCCGTATCACTGGCACTCTTCAAACTATCACTCATGTTCAGACTTCAGTCACTACAAGAGGTAAGCTAATTAGTAAACCTATATAGAATTAGATATGTGTTTGTATTATTGCACTGTTGTTTGTTAAATATCTGTATGTATGTATGTATTGTTATACACATAGGGTTCGGTATCAACATTATTCAACTTCAATGAAACATTCGGTTCCAACTGGGATCTGTACCTGATTACTGCACTGTCCGGAGCGCTAGGTTTGATCGTGTACTTCAGGAGACCGCAAGGCCCGGCCCAAGGGCCCCACTGACCCCATTGCTACTACTGAGAGTGGAAAGTGTGCTAGTGTGTCGCGTGACTGAATATTCAACCAAAAAACACTTGTAGGTGCGCCGATTCCTCTAAAACTCTACTAGGTATGTCTTTGTCACATATTTGTAATTTTATAACTAAAGAATGATGATAGTCCGAATTAAGAGTATAGTCAGCGGTGTTATTTTATAACAACAAACAGCAATTGTATTTATTTCGGGTCGTATTGTATGGAATAACTAATAATTGTCGGTGCTTTATTAACAGTACTGATTTAGGTTCTACATACAATTAGAGAGAGAGATTATGGATAAATTGTACAACCGCTAATATTATAGTATTCCATATGATTGACCTCATTATGTATTTTAATTCATCATATCTTTATATGCACTGATCCTTTACTTTTATCGGCCGGTTTACGCATTTTCACTATTGAATATGAACGAGACGTGAGAGATACTTGTAAGGTAATTCTTCATGTACATAGATTGTTGTAAGTATGATGTGAATATAATTATATTATCCAGATGTGTGAAATTCCTTGTACTAGGTGTAAGTAACAAATATACTATGATGATTGTTAAACAAAAATTTATTCTACAAATTTAATTATTATTAGTTGTGTATCGATACAGATTTTAAAATATAAATAACTAGCCTAAGCATAGTAATTGAGGTTAGCTTTCTTCTTCGCCTGGACCTCCATAATAGCATCCATGAAATCTTCATGAGTGACAGCTGTGGCATTTCTTCGTAGCGCAATCATACCAGCCTCTACACACACCGCTTTACACTGGGCCCCGTTAAAATCATCAGTGGAGCGAGACAGTTCTTCAAAGTTCACGTCCGGGTTGATTGTCATTTTACGCGAATGAATCTGCATGATACGTGCACGAGCCTCTTCATTCGGATGTGGGAACTCGATCTTACGATCCAAACGTCCAGAACGCAATAACGCCGGATCCAGAATATCCACACGATTCGTTGCCGCAATTACTTTAATGTCTGCTGTCGAGCTAAACCCGTCCAATTGGTTCAACAGTTCCAACATAGTTCTCTGTACTTCTCGATCTCCGGCTTTTTCAGAATCAAATCGTTTCGTACCAATAGCATCTAATTCATCTATGAATATAATAGCAGGCGACTTCTCTTTGGCCAGTGCAAAGGCATCTCGCACTAATTTTGCACCGTCACCAATAAACATCTGGACCAGCTGAGGGCCGGCCAACTTGAGGAAAGTTGATTTTGTCTGGGCTGCACATGCACGAGCTAATAACGTTTTACCCGTACCTGGAGGACCGTACAGTAGGACTCCTTTTGGCGGATGAATACCCAAATTTAAGAATTTCTCTTTGTGCGTCATTGGCAACACGACTGCTTCAATGAGTTCTTGAATTTGTTTATCCAAACCACCGATATCTGAATACTGTTCTGTAGGCCTTTCATCTACTTCCATAGCTTTAACTCGAGCGTCGTATTCAGCAGGTAAGGTTTCTAAAATCAAATAAGAGTCTTTGTTCACACCGACCAGATCGCCTGGCTTTAATTTTTCTTCATCCACTAAACCAATGACGGGTAAAAAGTACGTCTGACGTGTAGAAGTCTTCACGACCGCACATTTTCCCTTGCGCTGTGCATCCAAATCCACTACAGCACCATCTTCCTCCTCTTCTTGAGGATCCACGTCCAACAACTCGATCACATTCGAAACCAGGTACGGAAGAGTTTTGTTTACCTTAATTTTCTCTGTATTTTCCTTGATTTTTTCGTTCTGTGCTTGCAACTCATGGTTGATTCGCATCACTTCACTCTTCATTATTTTGATTTCATTATCCAGAAGCCGCGTGCGATTAACTACTTCTTCTGTAGACATACGAAGCACTTCTTCGCCCAGAGAATCTTCTCCATCTTCCCAAATTGATTTATCTTCAAGAGTTGACATTTTAATTTATATAAATAAATATAACCGAACAACTCGTATCAAAACGTCAAATGATTTTACTGTTTAGTGATCATACAAGCTTCGTCATTCTAAAATAGTAATTTTCATTTTTCATGTTGGTAGTATAATTAAATACACGGTAAAAGATATATTTCAGTTCCAAGATAAATACGTATGAATGACACCATTTATAACCTACATAAATTGTGCTTCATGTAGAATATTTTAACTTACGGTAGGGATAATAATTTTTCTGTACAGTATTTTTTCTGATTGACAATTGAAAGTTGTTCGAATACATATTTCATCAATTTAATTTATTTCATACATTTCAATCAAATAGAAGTATTCGATTGATTAACTAGTAAATAAAACCATGGCTCTGTCAATTTTCATGCATGGATCAAAGAATCTACCAGGTAAATTGTTGAAAACGAATATAACCAAATTGTCATTATATAACAAATAATTACTCTTCCAGTACTTAACAGTGCAGCATCGAAATTAATATGCTCTCAATTAAAAAATTCGAATTTGGTATTAACACCAATAATAGCGAAAAATTTCTCTGTCTTAAATGGACAAATTTTGGATTCGAAAAAAAATAATGGCAACAACAATCAACTGGTTCAGTCCCGTATGATTTCACACTCTGCTATTTGGACGGCTGAAAAAGCGTTGTCTGCTGGACTTCTTGCCGTAATACCTGCTTGTATTGCATTCCCGAATCCATTTACAGACAACCTTTTAGCTACCACCGTTGTCCTGCATATGCACTGGTAGGATATTAATTCACATTTGTCCTTAGTAAATTAAACGATTCTGTAACGATATTCTAGCTTAATTGTATTGTATATAATTTGAAAACAAATAGTCATTTAATATTTGCGCTTCTAGGGGCATTGAAGCCGTCGTTGTCGATTATGTCAGACCATCTCTTGTTGGAAACGTTATCCCACAGATTGCTCGTGCTCTCGTTTATATCATGTCCGCTTTTACTTTGGGTGGTTTGATCTATTTCAACTATAACGATGTTGGCTGTGGCAAAGCAATCCGTAGACTGTGGTCTATTAAAGCTAATTAGATGTTAGAAGGTATTATATTCATGCACTTAACAAAATGAATTGGTTTAAAAAATAATTTATTAATAAATTGTATTATACAATAAATTATGTGTAGAACAGAATCCAATAAATTGTAATATATCACTTGAATTGAGTATTGTCATTATGTATGTTCTTTTTATGATATTCTTTCAGTGCTTCCCATTGTTTCGTATGTAATAATATATGCGGTCTCTTATTTCTCATCAGATTTACTGCTTCTTTCGGTGTCCATTTATTTTTCTAGTCGAATAATCATAATGGTTAGCGTCTAATTAATATGTAATTAATTCTGAAACTTACTTCCATCAGATAGCAACCAACTAACGTGGCACTTCTCGTCCGTCCAGCTTTACAGTGTACATACACTGTTGAATTTAAATCTTTAGATTCTGAGACTATCTCCCTGATAAATGAGACTCCTTTTACTAATTTATTTTGGCATGGAGCTGCAAATATATCCGTTGTTGACAACTGAAGAAATTTTACACCTAGGGCTTGCCATTTCTGTTGCAAAAAATAAACAATAAGCGTTTGAAAAGTAATATCTAAAGTATCAGTACCTTTGCATCATTCGCGAATAACAATTCGTAATCTTCATTCATAGATATGACGCCTTTCACATTTTCCTCTTCAATTAACTGAAAAATAATTTAAAATTAACTGATTCCGGACCTGAACTTGGTAAGTGCAGTCACAGAGAAAACAAAAACCTACCCTAACATATCAAATAAAAGATATTATTAATAAATTACTAATTTTTCATTGTTGTACAATTACTGTTACCTGTTTGCTCATACTAGGGAAAGGTAATGCTCCCAATATAACATTTTCGTCTATCCTATCGTACCACCTTCGACTTGTAACTTTTTCCATAAAAACATTATAAATTAAAGTCGGATAAAAGGATATTCGGGCGAACATTTTACTCACTACAAATAAAAATTACACTATATACACAAAATTTATTACTCTGAGGCAAACAATAACGCGGTGAAAGTACTTTCTCAAACTCATGACACACTTTGAATGAAACAGACACCTGCTTAGAAGATGACTTCACCTTCCAGGCAGAGTTTTTATGTAAATGTTTTACCTTCAAACGCAGGTAACATTTTATCGGCTGTTTTTTGCTCGTTATGTACTTGTCAAGATGGTAATTAAGGTTAAGTGATTTCTGTCATTTTATCTTTAATTTTGACATTTGCGAAGGTCGTAAAAAATTAACAAAGTTAAAAAATGTTTGTGGTTTGCTGCATAATAGATATTTCCAGCAATTGGCATGCAGATTTATATAAATAGAACCTCACTGGATGTGACATTCCAATAATTTTTATTTCATTTTATGAGCAAATACAGAAATAACTTTTACTTTTGTACAGGAGAATAAATACTGATGTAGTTTAAAATTATGCTTCTTGTTTAAAATTCTAATAAGGACCTAATAAAATCTTTTCTCATATTACAATTTTATAACTATAAAAAATAATACACAAAGTAAACACTTTTAAAATTTTATTTAAAATAATTTTTTAAACACTATATACAAAGTATTTACACCTATAAATGAATAAGATCTCTATCTAACATAATTTTTCCTAATTCACCTGTGCGAAAAGCTTTTATCATATGTTTAGCGGCGGAATCAATATCTGGTCGCACTACATATTCGCTGTTACATTTTACTTTGATTGTTTTATTTATTGTCTTTGATATATGAAGTAAAACTTGCAAAATATCATCATTTGCCTTGTCCAGCCCAAAGTATTTGACATATGTGAATTTTTTATGTTTGTTTAACCAGTATAATAAATAATCGGCTATTACAATCTCGCCTACTAAATGATCTTGTAGTGTTGCACATAATGCAAGCTTTAGTCCTGATTCTATATTCGAAATATTTGGAGTCAATATGCCTGGCGTATCGTACAAGAAAACTAGAGGATTTTCACATATTTTTATTCGATTTAAAACACTTCTTGTAATACCAGGTGTTGCTCCAACTTGTGAAGCATTTGCTCGTTTCAGATGATAGTTTCGTAAACTATTAATTAACGATGATTTTCCAACATTGGGTACGCCTATTATCATTAAATTAATTTCTTCTGCATGAGCTCGATTGTACCTTTCTGAATTCATAATTAAATCTTCTGCTAATGGTAATATTTTCTTTACACTGCTATCTTTGTGATCCTTACAGTTGGTAAATATAACATGGTTCACTTCCTTCTTAACAGTTTCTTCTATTGATGGTATTACACTCTTATCTATTAAATCTTTTTTATTCAGTACTAAAATGTGTGGTTTTAAACCACTTACTGTGTATTTGAAATCCGTGTTTCGCCCGGACAGTGGAATTCTTGCATCATGAACTTCAATAATACAATCGACAAGTTTTAATTTCTGTTGCATTTGTTTCATGCCTTTCCCCATATGACCTGGGAACCATCGTAAAAGATCTTTTTCTACGGTCTTAAATGTTTTACGAAATGCTTCTTTTGCAATTTTCTGTGCCATTGTTCAAAAATTAATAAGTAGTACTTTATAGCTGTATTCTTTTTACAGCTCGGCTCACTTCATTAAGAGCTGAGCTGAGCCAAACTGAATCTTAGTTGACTGTGTGTAAAAAGAACAGATTTGACTCAGTTAGTTAACCAGATCATTACACACGTTATTCTATACATTTTGCCTCTTTCTAGGATGGATTAATTCATCATATTGCGCTTCTACACTATTTATTAATATTAAATTGCCAAGTTCTTTTTTCGTCTTAAATAAACTACATTTTTATTGCATGTATCTAAAATTTGCACCACGTAAATAATGAAACATGGCGTACACACGTGTACTACGGGTAGCCGTCGAACTTTCAATTCTAATTTTATTGTAATTTATTTTATTAACAATATAAAACTTAAACATCTACACGTGTTTTAGTATAATAACTAAATAACAATTATACAAAAAATAATGATACATATTTGTTAGGGATTTTTTAGTTAATCTTCAACACATGTTGTCAACTGTCATTCCCTTTTTGTGGTTATGTATCATTCGAATAAAATGTCATATTTAAAATCATGCCGAAACAGAAAACTGAACGTTTATAATAAATTATGTAGATATTTGAGTGACTTTCAAACAACGAAATCATCACAAACCGATGTTACATTTGGCAATGGGTAAGCAGGTTGAGATATCTGGAATAATTTATGTTTTGTAATGCAATGTTTTCTAGACGAAACTTGACTATATCGACAGGAAAATATGCCAGATTTGCTGATGGATGTGCAGTGGCCACCCTCGGTGATACCTCCGTGATGGTGACGGCTGTATCGAAGACTAAACCATCTCCTAGTTCATTTCTACCGCTTGTCGTGGACTATCGGCAGAAAGCGGCCGCCGCCGGTCGTATACCGACGAATTTCCTTCGTCGGGAACTCGGACCTAGTGAAAAGGAAATTCTAGTGTCTCGTCTGATCGACAGAAGTCTGCGACCGATGTTTTTCGACAATTACAACTATGAAACACAAGTTATGTGTAATATACTTGCAATGGATAGTTATAATGATCCTGATGTGTTGTCGATTAACGCCGCGTCTGCAGCGATTAGTTTGAGTGATATACCGTGGAATGGGCCCGTGGGAGCGGTGCGATTAGGCTTTGCCGACGGTGAAATCCTAGTGAATCCGACACGCCGAGAACTGCAGGACTCCACTTTGAATCTTGTGGTGACAGCTACACGTCACAATTTAGTGGTTATGTTAGAGGGACAGGCGGATAATATTCTGCAACAAGATCTGTTGAAAGCCATCAAACAGGGAACGCGCGAAGCTCAACATATAGTCGGTGCCATTGAAAAGTTACAGAAATCGCACGGCAAAGTGAAACGTGTACTAGAACCGACGGCAGAAGTTGCAGCTGAAGTTATCGACGCTGTCAAAACGTTATCCGACATGCGACTGAGAGAAATATTTCGAGATTATTCGCATGACAAACTTAGCAGAGATGTTGCTGTGAATAATGTGAGAAGTGATGTATTAGACAAAGTCAGAAATAACTTTCCTGATATCGAAGTAGGCCAAATAATTGACACATTCAACAGGTTATGTAAGCAGGTAATGGGAAATGTTCATTTGTTTTGTTGGTTGGCTAATACTTTATTTTATTTATCTTTATATAATTATAAGAAATTATATAAATGTTGTTTTTGTGATGGATTGGTGTTATGTGTGTTAGAATGAATGATGTATTGTAGATATTTCGTGATATGGTGTTTGAAGAAGACAGACGTTGTGATGGCCGTGAGCTTACCCAGTTACGGGACATTTCGTGTCAGGTGAACTTGTTTAAACCGCTGCATGGTAGCGCGGTGTTCCAGCGTGGTCAGACGCAAGTGTTTTGTACTGTTACGTTAGATTCACCAGAGAGTGCCATGAAAATGGATACTGTCAGTATGTTAACGAGGTATTTCTTCATTTCTTTTACATACATACATACGGCATATGAACTATTATATTTTATTTCATATATTATTAGTGGTATCAAGGAAAAAAACTTTTTCCTACACTATGAATTCCCGCCCTTCGCTACGAAGGAAACAGGCCGTGTAGGACCTATCGGCCGACGTGAACTAGGACACGGAGCCCTGGCGGAGAAAGGACTCCTGCCTGTCGTACCTGCAGGATATCCTTTCACTGTTAGATTAACGTCAGAGGTCCTGGAATCAAACGGTAACTTTATATATCAACAGCGAAACTACACGCATTGCTTACCTGTCCGCTGTAACATTAATGCTACAATGCGCTAGTTTTAATTCGTGAAGATTCAAGTTGAATTCTGATTGAGAACAATACAAAACTCGCATGATGATGACACTCATGTATATATGTTAGGTTCTAGTTCTATGGCGAGCATCTGTGGTGGCAGCCTTGCTTTAATGGACGCAGGCGTACCAATCACAGCGCCCGCAGCTGGTGTAGCTATTGGACTGCTTACGAAGTTTTCCAATAATGATACGAAACATTTAGAAGATTATAGAATTCTAACAGACTTGTTGGTAAGATGTTTTGATACAATTCTATTTGTAAAATCTATTAGCGCATGCGCGATAAGTTGTGCTATTGTTTTTTGTTTAAGTATTTCGCAGCTAAATAGTGATTAAATGATGAATATTATAGTGTATGTATGTATGTAGGGTATAGAAGATTATTTAGGTGATATGGATTTCAAGTTAGCGGGGACACGGAAGGGTATAACAGCGCTACAGGCTGATATTAAGATACCCGGCTTACCACTGAAGGTGGTTATGGAGGCGGTACAACAAGCTACCGATGCCAAGTCAGCTATCTTGGATATAATGAATACTTGTATATCCCAGCCGAGGTGTGTATTCACACAATCAGACAATGTGTGTTCATATTACAAATGTATAAATGTACGTATTTCTCTCTTGACAGACCTGAACGCAAAGAAAATTGGCCCGTGTGTCAAAAACTTGAAATAGAAACACACAAAAGAGGTAAATTACTCGGCGTAGGTGGAGTGAACTTGAAGAAACTGTTTGCAGAAACCGGTGTACAGGTGTGTATTACATTGATGTCAAATTAATCTGTCCAGCCATTGTAGCATTAATGTTACAGCGGACAGGTAAGCAATGCGCTTTGAAGTTGAATCCACGTCTAATAAAACCTAGCATAAAATATAAATATTAATATACAAGTACCATATATTTATGAATGTACATAATTATATCATTTAGGTATCACAAATTGATGATACTACATTCACCATATTCGCACCAAGTCAACAGGCAATGGACGAAGCCCAAGAACAGATACAAAAATGGCTGTCAGAAGAAAAAATACCCGACCTGGAGTTCGGTGGAATTTACACGGCAAAGGTGGTAGAACTGCGCGATATAGGTGTAATGGTAGTACTGTATCCGGGAATGCCCCCAGCTCTGTTGCATAATTCCCAACTTGACCAGAGAAAAGTAACTAAATATTATTGTTTCACTGAAAATTTTGTTGAAAAATAATTTTTTGTAGGTCGCACATCCAACGGCTTTGGGTCTAGATGTGGGTTCAGAAATACAAGTAAAATATTTCGGCCGAGATCCCGTGTCGGGCCTTATGAGACTGTCAAGAAAAGTCCTACAAGCACCCACTCCTCGAGTACGGACCTTATAATATAGAGACGGTGCCAAAATTTAGCCCAAAATGTCTTTGTTTTTAATTATTCACATTTAACTGTACATAAATTATTATTTTCTAAATAAAGTTGAATACAAATGTTTTGTTTATAATATCTGTCACTTTTTTCATATGTGTATGTTTGCAATAAACGTCAAATAGTATGTATTTAGTAATCTTAACGTTTTATATTGGCTAAATTATAAGATTTGGTGCATTTAATTTTTCTCCGATTGGCAATCTTGTATATATGTATATGTAATGTGACAGTGTAGGGATATGTGAAATTTTACTAGTGCTAGCCGCTGCCATTGTAACAATTGATGTCGTCTAATATCGTACAGCCCATTTACAAATGGTAGTTTTTATCAGATCACAAATGTGTTTAACAAAATGGCAGATGAGCCTTGGTTACTCAAAGAAGACGGTTACTTAAATGTGGACCCAAATCTGAAACAAATCATATACCATCCGTCGCTAAACGTCATTCTAATATGTACGGACTTGGAAATTGTGCATGTCCTCGACGTAAATTCAGGTGTAGTGCTTCAGAGCAGCCGATTATCTGGTAAATATCCATCTGACCAGACCTCTCTGCCCTTGGCGGTGTACTTCGCCGAGTATTGTGTGAGTGTTGTGTTCGTTTTGGTTTTTTTTGCAGCACAAGAAAACGCCAAGGTGATATGCAGATATTTGACAGGACAGGATCGAGTGTTATTTTGTGATGGGTACGGTATTGGGGTACGTTCGGATTATAATGGGGTGTTGTTGTTGGATACTATTCTTCAGAAACCCGTTGCCAGTCCTAGAAATACTATTAAACTAGAATTACTATTGTCTGAGGTAAGTGTCTACCCATGTGCTGTTAGTAGACGTTCGTGTTTCCTGCACTTGGAAAATACTTGTTCCTTAAACTTGAAACATTTTCTACTGCTCACATTCGGTGTAATAACACTTTTTTTTATTCTCGCTTCAAGTGCGTAATTAGATAATTCTTTTTAATTTTCCTTGTTTGAATTTCCGTATATCTTGACAGGTGAATGCTGGTATGTGAATATAGGTACAATGTATTCTATGTTACAGGCGATCCTACTAAAACAGAATCTAATAGTTCTGAGTCAGTTTGTGATTGATCAGCAATCGGAAGTGATAAATGAATTGTGTGATAAGATTGGCGAGGCACAGAAACAGACGAAAAAGGGGATCAAGGCGCAGAAAGTAAGTAATGAATATTATTATTGCAGTGCGGTACAGTTTTGACATATACTTGTATGTGACGCAATATTAAACAATATTATGAGATATATTGACAATGAGAATTTTATTCATTAACATATATATATATTACAGTGTTTATAATTAATATTAGTGTAATAATGAATTGTATATAACAGGTTAGTACATGCGTGTGTTTGTGTGTGTGTGTAGTGGAATACTGTGTGCTTGGAACTTCCCTTGGAGTCACTGAAGCGCGTAGCAGAGGTGACGGTGCAGGAGTTTACGTTGAAGAATCAACATGTGCCCGAGTTGGCAGTGGCCGCGGCCGTACAGGAGCGGCTCGTCGAGTTGTTGAACGATCCGCCACATGCTACGGACCGGTCGGCAATGGCCAGCGAGGCACGACGCCGCGAGACATTCTCTAGGTGGCCCCATATGGATTACAAGTTAGTATACATACATACATACATACATACATACATACATACATATAGAGTCCGAGACACTGCAGGAATATCTTTTGTATTACAGCTATTTTAGTACTAATAATATACATAGCTATACATACACTTGCTTCTGTTGTAGTAAATACTAACGTCTGTTACAACACTTTATAACAATTATTACTAGCATATAGTAATTTTATATACATGTGTATGTGACTATAAATTGTATTTCGCACGTGTGTAGATGGGCACTACCTGATCAAATGGCCCAAGCCGGTTTCTACCATCAGCCCAACAGTTCCGGTGACGACCGTGCAATGTGTTTCACGTGCACCGTGTGTCTGGTGTGTTGGGAACGTACGGATGAACCGTGGAGTGAACACGAACGTCATTCACCCAATTGTCCCTTCGTCATGGGCGAGTACACGCAGAATGTACCGCTATCGGTGACGTACGCCACTGCACCGGCCCTGGATGCTACATACCGTGGTGCGCCCGTCAGCCGTGTCGGCACCAGTGGCGTGCCGCATCTGGTGACGACAGCTAACGCTGATGGACTGGTGACAGTGTACGATGTCGCCGGGAAACTGAAGCGAACACACTCGTTCTATGTAACGCAGTATGATTCACCGATACTGGAGTGTTGTATGCAGGAGTTTGGACACAGTTGTTCGTGGAGCAATAATCAGGAAGAAGGTAAGCAGATTTAATTTGTCTAGAGTCAAGCCAAGCCTGCTATAACTACTCAGGCAATAATCTGTCCTCATTGTAGCATTAATGTTATGGGAACAAATAACTCTAACAAAACTATTTATGATATAATCTCTGATGCAGTGTAGCATTTCACTAGGATATATATTTAAAGTCCTATACAACACAGTTAGTAGTTAGAATATGATTCGGTAATAATTATTATTGTGTGCTTGCACAGGTCGTAGTGTCCGAATATCTTCCCTCACTATAGTAGGCGATGCCAAGACCCCAAATGAAGTACACCCCCAGAGCAAGGGCAGTAAGTTCAGCAGTAGCCGTGGACCCAACCCCATACCGAAAGACACGCCCACCACTAACGCCCAGGACTCGGTGCCCAAGTTTATCAACATCGACGACTTGAACAACCCACCATCAGCACCGACGAAGCCGGCACAAGTCAATCATATACGTCCGGTGGTGGTGTGCGGTATCACCATCACCACCGGCCGCCCCCCAGCAGCCGCCAAGCCCGACTCACAGATGATCATTGAAGATATGAACTGTAGCGCTGATCCGGCCGCCAGTACGTGTTTGTGTCTCGTTGTGTACGACTTTCAGTACACGAAAGACGTAGAACTGGACGTGGAGCCAGCCAACAAGAAACCAACACCTGCATCCAAGTCCGTGTCGAACATTGTTATCTCTATGATGCATGACATCGAATACGAACTGATGGACGCAGCGAATAGCTCAGAGGCAATGACATTCATCGATGATATGAATTATCAAGCGCTCAAGATGCTGAAACAAACTGAATCGAATAATTACCAGAATCTAATACCAGGTGAATCAGATGACATTTTCTTACCGCCACCAACCAGTAACCAATCAGAATCCGGTACACGTGTATTGGTTGTCGATGAAACGGAAGAACCGGATGCATCTTCCTCCCTCATTGCCACTAATTATCAATTTATGAACGGTCAATTAAATAGTCCAACCGAGGCGGCCAATAATAATGTGGAGAAATCAATATCTGATCATATAACCGAACTGAAATCGAGTAAGAATAAAAAACTTAACTATTCGCATGCAGTGCAGTGTTTTGCGTTACCCACCCCATACAAGAATGACAAATCGTTGCAGATTTTCGAAATTGTACCTACACGCGATGGACATCATTTATTGGTTGTGTTACGTTCGACGGCCGGTGATAGTGTGAATGTGCTGTTGGTGTACGCGTTGTGTTTCGGCGGCAGTGTAGTGCGTGTTAATGATAAACCAGTGCTGATACGGGAACTGTCTGCCGCACAGTGTCCTGTGGAAGTGTCCATTATACCCGCTATGGACAAGCTGAACACTAACAGTAGTGCTGATGTAGCGAATTCAACCGTGGCCAGCGGCGGTGCCACAGGCAGTGGAACTAGTGTAGGCCCACCAGGCAACGGTGTGAAACCAGCGCTAGACGGTTCGGCTGTGATTGTATGCGTGGATGGTGTTGTACGTGTGTTTGACCTGGCCACGCTCAAACCAACATGTCTAGCGAAATTGGAAGCGGAGAAATTCGTATCGGCTGTGTATTGCAATAGTAAGTACAGCCAAATGTACGGTAGATGTCTCTGTAAGACGCGGAGATCAGGTTTAATCTGTGAATCAACACCCCTGTGCAATATCAAATGCTGTCCGTATTGTAGCATTAATGTTACAGCGGACCTGCGTAAGCATTGTATAGTTTCGCCGTTGATATTGCGCAAAGGTTTTGATTCACGGATATGCAAGCTAATAAGATACGGCAGTAAATATGTCAATGAGTTCCGAGTTAACACTGTTTATATATTGTGTGCAGGTTTAGAAAGACTGTGTGCGGCTACCGCAAGCGGTTCTCTACACTTTTACGCTCTGAACGAAGTGGACACCGACTACGCGGACGAACACGACGACGAGGACTATCTGTGTAGCCTGACGGCGGAGACAACCAGCTCCAGTGCTCGACCTGATGTACCGGAGGGTGTATCACATTGTCTACAGGATACGCTCACTGGTGCTGGCAGCGGCGGTAGTGGTGGTGGTGCGCTCAGTGTACAAGATCTAAGACATATGCATAGTCTGTGCACGTTTGAACCACTCGGTGCATCGTACTGTGTTGTTGTGCCACCGTGCTGGAGTGAAATGCAACAGGCACAACGTCAGCGCAAACATCCACAGTACCTCAGTGGCGATGAGAAGAACCACACGAGATCCTGGCGACTGCAAACAGATACGTAAGTACATACATACCGGCTGTACAATTATTTTATGTAATATAAGCAATACAATATAAATTATTTCATATAGCGATATTTCGTTCCCTATTAATTTTAGATCAAAAGTGTTTAGAATTAAAAACTAATGAGTCCAAAATTATTGTTAAAATATCTTTCTGTCACAAGATATTAAAGAAAAAATATAGAGTTTCTATAGAACGCAGGTTCAACTTAAATTTACGCGAAACTACACACTGCTTACACTGTCGGCTGTAACATTAATGCTACAATGCAGGCAGCATTCGATATTGTAAAGTTTTGATTTCCACTGATTAAAGTTGAATTCGCATTCTACAAAATCCCGGGAAAAGAAATAAATTGTATCAATGATTTACTTAGCAAGAATTATATCAGAAGATTAAACGTTTAATTGGATTATTTTCTTTTCTAAATGCAGACTGCTTTATATAATAATAGCTATGTAATGACAAATAATGTTGAACGGATTGTAAATGTATTCGAACAGTACAACCTGGGATGAACACATCTTCGAAATCACACTACCTGGCCCGGTGAGCATTGGTCATATGGACGTGCATTTCTCCTTGCACAGTCCACACCCGCCACACGTGGAAATCACCCTCCTCCGACAGAACACCACAGGCATTGGCAACCGACGTGCCGAAGTACATTTCCAGGTAACATTTATTTACAATTAAACTTTACATTCTATGAGAATTGTTGAACATATTTACATCGATTTTTCCGGCGCTGGACTATTGGAGGATTAGCAGTGATATTCGGAATAGTTTACTTGCAATCTCAAATAGTTCTGCATATCGTGTTAAAGTTGCGCGGTTTGTTTGTAAACTCATTGATGGTTTATATTTCTATGTATGTATGTATGTGTGTTAGGTGGATGAAGGTGTATCATTTGAATTCATGCAACGCAACCAGAACCCGGTGACGTCAAGGGAATATCTCCGTTCACACAATGCTGATATCCTAGCCGGGCCAATAAACCTGGCTGATTGTTTGGATCTGAGCGAACAGAATGGCTGTGTCACCCTGACAAGTCCGAAGTTATTCAAAACCAATACAAGAACATTACTGCTACATATTAAGGTAAAATAACTCTTGTCATCTCTCTCTCTCTCTCTCTCTCTCTCTCTTTTTTCTTGCTAAATTAAACAATGAATAAACAAACTATTAGTGTTACGTTCTTATAAAGAAAATCATGCATTTTGCTACACTGTAAACAGGGAAATGAAATGTATAATTGTTTTTTGCGGTACTAGGCTTTGTGCGATCCCTCCAAAGAACACACAAATATACGCAAAGAGTTCAAACGTGCACGCGACCCAACAGCTACAACGACGGCCGGTGTCACCAGCTCGTCGAGTGCGACGTCCACGGCCTCCGTGAACAAGGCCGAGTATTACATGGGCTGTGATTGTCTGCACGAGCTCTCGATCACACTGTACAAAGCACGCAACATTGATCCGACAGCAGAAAAGATACAACGTTCCGCTATGCTTGAATCAAATATCTTCCTTGCCACACTGCTCCGGTCAGCGCTCGATACCAGCTCGGTACAACGACAGAGTATGGCATTCGATATACTCATCTGGACGGCGAGTATTCGAATGGCACGGAACCGCGGCGCCAGCGGTGAAGCACCCGTACAACAACTCGACTTTCTACGTACCTTCGAACTAGCACTGGAGAATATGTTCCGACAGTGTTTGTTAAACAGTGGCCGGAGTATAGCACACAAGTGTGTCAAATTAGCGGTCATATGTAGCGAGTAAGTACATACATACATACATACATACATACATACATACATACATGCATACATGCATACATACATACATAGTAATCCCTCCATTTATATATACGCAAATTCATTTGAATTTTTTTTAATCTTCATACTAGATACATAAATATTAAATTTTTCATTTGTGCACTATTTTACATACATACATACATATGGTACCTAAATTAACATTTTTGGCGAAGCCGCCTTTCAATATTGGTGTCTTTTGGTGCAGGCGCTTTTTAACAAGGATTTTTGGCGGCGGCACCTTTTAGTAGTAATGACTTTTCAATAGAGCGTTTTGACCAATTTTTTTTGTGGAGACGCCTTTTGACATTTCTTGGTGGAATTGCCATATAATAAGTCTTTTTGCTAGCTTGATCATTACATATTCACATCAACAACAGTTCTACTATCATATTTACATATGAATATTTATTAATTAAATTATTATACATACTATTATTAATAGTTTTCGCTGTCGTGTGTATAATATACATTTGGATACAACAGCATCATAGTATAATTTTCCTTTAGGAAAGTTAAAGTGTTATGTAATGATTACATGTAATAATGTTTGTTGTTTGTAGTGGTGCTCGCAATATTAACGAACAAATTGGTCAACAACTCGACACCAAGATACTCCAGGCCTTGCTGCAGTGTCTGCCCGACATTGGTCGTGTGTGGTCTGCCGGCTCACTGCATTGGCTCGTCGTCCTCATCCTCCGCGTGACCCGTGAAACCAATCACCAAGTACTCGCCAATCAGTGCATTGCTCTGCTGAAACAGATCGCCCACGAACTACACACCCGTACCAATCCCTACCACCTACTGTTACGGTCACGGTTCGGTTTATTCGGCACGCCGCTGGAACCAGAGCTCTTCGACATCGATCCACCGGCACCGGCCAAGTCTAGTTCGATACCCATCACCTATGCATCGGTAGTAACGGGTGAGCAAGCAGCACATACAACACTACAGAACACTTTCGTCTTCAATGAACCATCACTCGATCCGAAAGAAGTGTTCGTCTCACCGTCGAACGAAACTAAAGTGCGCCTAAAGAGTATGGCACCGAACAAACATATGCGCGGCTTACTGGAAACTGAACCACTGCATTTCGCATGCGTGGCGGCCAGCGATGGAACGCGAGTGGAACGATTCGATCCGACAGTGCTGCCGGTGAATATGTCTGGGCTGTTTGGACCTGTCACCGTGCATGCACCACTCTCACAACAGAATACCGGTACAAAGAAAGCAGATAGCGATGATGTAAGTGCATACTCCGCGCAATATCAATACTGTCCTTATTGTAATATTAATATTACAGCGGACAGGTAAGCAATGAGCGTGTCGTTACGCTTTGATATTAAACCTGTCCGCATTGTAGCATTAATATTGTACAGACAGGTAACAGACAGTGTGTAGTTTCGCTTCAATATTGCGAGGGTTTTAATTTCAGTTGAAACAAACATAATATTTGAATGTCTACAATACATACATATATGTTCTAGTAAGTATTGTATTGTGTTCTGCGTATCCTAGATTAAAGACAAGGAGAATGTGGCCCTGACAGAATTGGATATTACCCTGGAACCGACGTCCAATACATACATTGATAACTATCAGAAGGAAATCACACAACTACTGCTCAACGCGGATAGTATACAGAAGGCTAATCCGCAAGATTGGCCGATTCTAGCAAAGAAATTAGGTAATTTATACATACATAGCAGTATGCATTTCATTATTAACACACGCTCTCCCCGCTCGTGATATATACATCTTATCAAACTATATGTTACTAAGTACTCCCGTATACATCCTAACATCAAGCTGCAGTTTTAATACAATTTTTCATATTCATGCATACATGTGTAACTTGTTAGCAATAGTTTGCAATTCTCTGACGCTTCTGTGTACAGACGGACTAGAAATGAGCATTGATGACGCAGACTTGTGCACTACGGCGGATACATCCAACAATAATGCCAACACCAGCAGTACCAAAACAGCGACATGGGGCCGCTCAGAACATATTCAGCTGTTGTCGCCACAAGTAGGACAGTGTTCATTGCAACAACTATTAGTAGCACCACCGCAACAGGTAAACACATCTAAATATAACACGTACATAATGTCACAATAGGTAATATCTTTTTCGTGTATCGACAAAATTAAACAAGTAAAAACTATACCTCTGTGCCTGCAGTGTTATATAAATAATTTGTTGTATAAATCTTTGTATTTTGCTGTAATGATAAACACAAGTAAAATTGTAACTATATATTACGGCTTGGTTAGCTAGACAGTTATGTATTGTATATATAACGAAGTGACGCTTGTTAGCGAGACAACAATTGTATGTATGTATGTACAGGTAATGGTAGTGGAACGTATGCAATCCGGTGCAAGAAGATTCGTTACACTGGATTTCGGTGCACCCGTTTTACTAACGGACGTTATTATACCAGCCTGTCATGATCTAGTTTCACTCAGTCTCGACTTGTGGTTACGCGGTGAAGATACAGATGCAGTACGTCTGGTCTTAGCCACAGATATCGGTAGTAAAACACTGGTGTTGAGTGATCTACAACCACCACCAATATGCCGGTATATCAAGGTAATACCAGTGTGTATTAATACCAGTTTGTAACATTCTTGCTACATAGCAATTTTCATGTTCCCTAGCAATTGTTATGTATAGCAAGATGCAGAATCAGAATCTGATTGTCTGGTTTTGTTTAACAACAAATAGAAATGTATGTATGTATGTATGGTTGTAGATTACAACAATAGGACGTTACGGTATGTCGACGACACGGTGTAAAATACCTATCGGTAACTTCTACGGTCACATCCTGGTATTGCCGGATGAAATACCACCCGACGGTGATCCTCTGACTACGCCGTGTCTCAGTGCTGCCGACCTAGAGAACCAGATGAATCTGTTGGCAATGTTGTTGGAGGATGTAAGCTGTCGATACAGTTTGGCATGTTCTCGACTGAAGGACTTGTTACATCCGCTACTCACCTCCGACATACCGAACTCTGTACATATGGCCGCGTACATGAGTATCGTCCGGGATACGATAGATCAGTGTGCTGTATCAGCTGATAACGTCAAAGTGTTTACTGCGTATCAGGTAACCAGAACATTACAACAACACATCCTACACTATAATACCCGGTTACTCAGCCCACGTTCCGACTTAAATCCGCAAATCAAAACAAACATTATCGAAGCGATGCATGGTTGCGCTTACCCGTTGAAATAACATTAATGTTTACTAGAACGATTCAATAGTGTACGTTTTGTTGGGCATAACTATAACATATATCCGTAGTAATTCATTAATAGTCTGTTAACAATAACCTATGTATGTTAATTCACAATGATTTCAATCAAAAAGTTGACATGTATATTTGATTACTTGGTGTTCTGCAGGAAGCGATGATGTACCAACGTCAGTTGAACGTAGTGCAGGGTGTAATACGTCGTATTGAAGCCTCCATAGGTTCATATCAACCCAGTACGTCTACCTCTACGACTTCCACCTCCACGTACAGCCGTAGCCTCACTGAATCCTGCACGGACAAGTTGCGTGTCATCTCAGAGAATCTCCTGGACATACTGCTCAGTTTAACTAATGATATGAGCAACACTATAGATCGACACACTTGTCAACAATTGTTTCAAGGCTTGTGCGTGGCACAAGCACCTCGTCTGCAGATGCTAACCGCTACACTGTTAGTGCGCACGTGTGGCAAACAGGCGTACTGGGGTGACTTTATAGCCGATACACTGGCACAAATGTTCTCCTCTAGTTATACGACACTGTTCCCACAAGACCGTGTCTTTGTGCTGCTCACATACCTGGGTAGAAAGAGCCCAGAGCGTAGTATAATCCTGGATGCAACACTCCGTGTACTTGCCGAAGTACTAACAGCACTACAGCGACCGCAAGGAACATTGCTGGCTGTTAGCACTGATCTCTCACTACTAGGCTGGATACTGTTGTATCTGTCACTGCAGCTAGACAACACCAACAAGACAGACAGCCAGTCGAACAACAAACGTTGGAACTGGGTGACGGGTGATACGAACACTCGAGCACCGGATGCTGGTGTATGCACTGGGAGTCAGCGACGCAAAGTCGACAGACGATTCACCCATTACAAACAACAGATTGACCAATTGCACTGGACGAAGAAAGCAGTGCAAGCATCGACACAGGTACAGGTTTGTACAATTGACAGTCTGTATTCACTAAAACTCAATAATAGCCTTAATAGCCGAGAGTGATAATCGGTACAATGTATGTATTCTTATACCTATGTATGTACGTATGTAGGCACTCTCGGCATTGTCCAGTCAAGCGGCCAGCCTTTCCTCCAAACTGGAAGCCGCCCTCAAGGAACAAGAGTACGTATTCAAACGTATCAAGCAGATCAGCAGCAAACAGAAAGAACTGGCCGCATCCAAACAGGACGGCACTAGTTCCAAGAGCAACCACCGTGGCACCACAGCACGTGACAGTGCAGACAGTGGCTCCTCTAGCGGTGTACAACTGAGTCAAGCGTTGGATACGGAACATTGTTTGACTGTGACACGTGGCATAGTGACGTTACTACTGGCCATGGACCATTCGTGTAGTGCGGACATGTTTCTGTTGGCGTGCAAGGTAAATATATACGTAAATATATATATA